>JAHBCN010003256.1:0-77255 GCA_019359885.1 Listronotus oregonensis | reverse complement strand
TATGCTTTGGTTAACAAAAAATGGTTTTGGAACAATCATATTTAGTATGCTAAGTTAAGGTTTTGCAAAGGTTACTTATCGCGTATATATGTTGTATGTATGTATATATATACGAAGTATGTTTGCACTTTATGAGTCTATTTTATATTTAATTAACCGCAGTCTTCCTGTAAAATCTGTCAATAAATAATCAGCGCATAATCAATATTCACAATTTAAAAGGGCGTACTGGGTATGATTGGACCTTTTTTTACAGTGGGCAGACGTCTATATCTGATTTAGAAAACAAGCGCATGGTCAGGTAGATCATTAATATTGTATTTCGGCGTCAAAAATTTTGTCCATATTGTAAATATTAAATATACATTTACTTATGTAGGATCACGTTGTCTAGAACAGAGTCAACTAACCTCTCTAAAATAACCTGAAGTGGCATAAACACTACATGCTAGCCAAAGCAGCTTTTAAAAAGTCGAAGTCCTGTTTAGAACCAAACAGTATTTCACTCTTCTAAAGATATGTATATGTCGCAGGCGTATTAAATAATCCGGCTTTTTGCAAAAAGACTAGGTGTTTTGCAAAATGCTGGGATTTTGAACAATTCAATACATTTCTGCAACGAGCCTGGCTATTTTCAGGCGTTTTGCAAAATGACTAACCAGAACTAGGTGGAATAAACAGTAATTAAATGCCTCTTTAGAATGACAAAACATTAAATTTAGTTAAAAGAAAAATTATTTGGCTTTTCTCCAGAATAAAGATATTTATATATTATTTTTTTAAAAATTATACTTTTTTAGAGATTATTATGGAGAGCTAGTCTGCTCTCGCAATAATAGTAACAAAAAACGTGAAAAGACATAAAAAGGTTTAATTCTTTATAAAATTGATTTGTTTTAAGTACTATAATAAAATAACGACGGATGTCGATAACCAATAAATTTTAAATAACATATATATCTTATAACGGGTTGCCAATGTTTTCAAGTAAGTTTATTTTCTATTTTATATAATTTCATAAAAATAATTATTTTATTATAGTACTTAAAACAAATCAATTTTATAAAGAATTAAACCTTTTTATGTATTTTCACGTTTCTTGTTACTATTATTGCGAGAGCAGACTAGCTCTCCATAATAATTTCTAAAAAAGTATAATTTTTAAAAAAATAATATATACATATCTTTTTTCTGGAGAAAAGCCAAATAATTTTTCTTTTAATTTGATATTCCCAGAAATCAAAATAAACTATAAAAACCTATTAAACTTAGTCATTTACAGTCAACCACAGGACCGATCCTGTGTTTTCAAAATTTGTGTTGGAGATCTATCATATTAAAAGGACAAGTATTTGATTTCTTACTTTGTCCCCTTTTGCATTTTTTAAATATATATTGCAGTATCCCAACTTATGCCTTCTTCCTATATTGTCACATTTGCTGCAAGCTGACCATTCACCCCACTCGGTATCCAATACTAAATTGAAACTAATATTCTCAGAATTTTTAGGATATGGTCCAACTGGTGCTGCTGAACTATGAACCTACAAACATACAGGACTCTAGAACCAAGAAAATTCTAGTTATAAACTTCCTAACGAATCATTTAGGTTTAAAAATAAAATTTGTAAATAATTTCGTACCAGACTTCTTTACGTTATTACTTAAATTTATATTTTATATCAGTGGCGGCTCCTCCAGGTTTGCAGGTTTGCGCAACCCCAAAAAAAAGTTTAAAAATAAAATTTTAAATATATATATATATATATATATATATATATATATATATATATATATATATATATATATATATATATATATATATATATTTAATCATTACATTGTTACAGATTTTTTAAAATTTATTCGGACATCTGTATTTATTGTTTTATTAATGTTATCTCGAAATAACACAAATTATTAAAAACTTAACTGCTTGCTAAATATCATTAATTTAATCGCGCGTCGCGTCGCATCCTAGAAGCCGATGCCGATGCCGATGCGATGGTTGTAATCAAAATGCAAACCCAATTGGATCAATTGGATGCATTACGAGTAAGCGTAAGTATATGGAGTTGCCTAGCTTGGCATTGGGCGCTGAATTTAGTCTCATAAGCGGCATGCGGTTTGCAGTTCCACTGCAAACCTTTATTTATCTCGCAGGCTGATTTACGATTTATTGAAGTATAATTTGTTATTTTGGTTATATGTGTAACATATGTAGCTACTTGTATGATTTTTATTACAGTTTTTGTATGTCTATTTATTTACATTAAGTTTATTGTGGTTATTTATTTATTTTTTTAAAGAACCATAGAATTGCAACCCCTTACTTTTTAACCCACGAGCCGCCACTGTTTTATATGCGGTTTGAATTAGTATCGATATACTTTTTACCATTTTGTTTTCCTGAAATCAGAACTAGTGTATTGGCAAGGTGCGAAGTATATGGTGGGGACAGCTGAATCGATTGCAGCGCTCTCTTTGGTCAAATTTTTCGTTAAATCATGCTTGATTCAAATGTAAACAATTAGATGAAATACTAACTACAAATTTTATACATTTCCGGGACTAAAAACAAGGGCTTACATAACGTGGTTTACCCGTGTCAGGTAATAAAAATGTCTTAATTGAAAGGTTAGTTGATTCATAAATAGCCTGCAAATTAATAGGATGTCTTTGTTTTTTTTTATTAGGATGCCTCAGTACCTAAATAGCTATCACGTTTGACAAGCAACACGAAGGTACCGAGTTCCATTCTACAAAACTCCAAAAAATTTTTTTATTAAAAACACTTTTTATACTTACTTTCTAAGCTTTAAAATTGTTTATTCACTATTGATATTGTACTTCAATTTTATAGTGCTGAACAGTTTTATATAATATATTTATTTACAAAAAATAAATTAATATTCTAAGTAATCTTACAGCTCTCCCATGGCTTTGAAACATGATTTATGCAGCCGTCAGATGTCGTTGTCATTGCGCACGGTGCTAATATCTACTTTTGACATTGTACTTTAGGATATTTCTGCACAAAAAAATATAAAGCTCTTGGTACTTTAGACTTGGGTCTGTTTTCATTTAAAGAAACACAAAAAAATCTTTCAAAGAATAATAACGATACGGTTTCCTGATTTTTTATTTTATTGTAAAGAGAATACACTAGTATAGAAATCGAATAAGTAAACTTTATCAAAAGATAGCAAAAATTTTAATTTTCAGGGCTTTAGGGTTACCAGTCACTTGATTTTTAATAAATTTAATAAAAATATTTATATATATATATATATATATATATATATATATATATATATATATATATATATATATATATATATATATGTTTTATATATATATATATATATATATATATATATATATATATATATATATATATATATATATATATATATATATTATGTATATATATATATATTTTTTTTTTTGAGATTCTAGTTTTCTTTGACCTTTTTTTTTTATATATAATATATATTTTTTCGTTTTGATTTTTTGGTTTTAGGTCTGCCAGAATGTAAACATTATGTTTTTAGTACTTTATATTGATGACGTTTCGATCATGTTTGATCTTTTTCAAATCTAAAAGTTAGGTTTCAGAAACAAAGTTAGTATAACTAGTGTCATCCAAATAAAAAACACAAAAAAACTTACCCTAGAGCGTTAAAATAATAGTGAACATTAATCAACAAATATGTGTATATTTACATTTTTAACAACACAACACAAGGAACGCACTACTTATATTAGTAATAAAATATGAACTGATTGTTAAAGAAGGGCGATGTATATTTTATTAAGATTGTTGATATCTTTTTTATCGTTTATGGAATTTGGGTTTTTTTGGATTTCGATCATCTCCATAAACTCTCTTTTTTTTTTGGTTTGGTTCCGTTTTAAGTATTTTTGTTTCATTATAGTTGAAATTATGTCCCTTTGTCTTTTCGTGATTCGTTAAGGCTGTTGCATGTTTTTTTATTTGGATGACACTAGTTATACTAACTTTGTTTCTGAAACCTAACTTTTAGATTTGAAAAAGATCGAACATGATCGAAACGTCATCAATATAAAGTACTAAAAACATAATGTTTACATCTGGCAGACTAAAACCAAGAAATCAAAACGAAAATATATATATATATATATATATATATATATATATATATATATATATATATATATATATATATATATATATATATAAATAAGTTTCTTGTTTCTTGGGTATAGGTTTTTGTTTATTTGTTGCCCAACTTGTTATGGAATACTTAGAGGAAAAAATACTTAATAATATCAGCATTCCAATAATCTTCTTTAAAAGATATGTTGACGACTGTTTAACAGCATTACCATCAAGTCAAGTAGATGAGCTAGTGAATTTATTCAATAATTTTCACCCTAAAATATAATTTACGTCTGAAATCGAAACTAATAATGAAATTAATTTTCTCGACTTAACCTTAATAAGAAGTGAAAGTAGCGAATGCCTTAAAACTAAATGGTACACAAAAAATACTTGGTCAGGACGTTATTTAAATTATCCCTCAAATCACCCAAAATCACAAAAAAATAGTGTAATAATTGGTTTAACTGATAGGGCATTAAAATTAACTTCACCAGAACTACGTCCACAAATTTTAAAAAAAGTTAGAAACACTTTGAAAGAAAATAATTTTCCCATTAAACAAATAAACAAAATTATCAAACAACGCACTTTTAAATTTTACAACAATAAAAATAATACTAAAAATACCACAGTTACCGACAGGGTAAAAAAATATGTTGCCATGCCATACTCCCAGGAACTGTCCGAAAAAATAAAATATATTCTAGCAAAACATGACATAGTTGTATGCCACAAGGCCCAAAACCTTTTATCATCACTATTTACACCCTTAAAGAGCCAAGTTCCGAAGAAAAAAAGTCAAACCTGGTTTACTCAATTCCATGTTTAAATTGCCCAAAAAAATATATTGGTAACACAATATCTTGATAGCAGACTCAATGGGCACAAATATACGAAAAATGCTTCTACAACTCTACACAAACATGAAGCACATTTGAAACATGAATTCGATTTTAAAAACACTGCAATTCTTACCCAAGAAAGTCATCACCAGAAACTTTTAATTAAAGAAATGATTCATATAAAAAAAGAACCACAAGCTCTTAATGACAAACAATATATCAGCAACCTCAGCCACATATATAATAATCTAATATGTTAACCATCCTAACCCCTAATTTTTAAACCAACCTGTATATACTTTTATAAATTAAATCTAAATAAAAAAAAAACAACAAATAAAATCAACATTACTTTTCTTATAAATCTAAAATTTCTAATAACCAAAAATAAAATATAAGCATTTTTTAACATATTCTAAGTTATTTGTACCAATAAAATTTAAATAGTCCGATTACCAAGATGTTTCTTCGAGGTGCGTATTTTAAAAATTAAAAATTATTAAAACAATGTTTTTATATGTATATTGAATCATCGTAGTGCCATTGTAAGTCGTGTATGTTTTTGTTGTTTGTTTTTTTTATGTATATGTAAAATCTATGGTTAACTTTGTTCTATTTTTAGGTTGATAACCAAAAATAAATGTTTTTTTTTTTTAAAAAGCCCAATATAATGGGCGATACGTCAAAGTAATGTGTTTCCTTAAATAACAAATACCAAAAAACCTATACCCAAGAAACATGAAACTTATTATAAATAAATGGTTTAAGAAAATTGATATATATATATATATATATATATATATATATATATATATATATATATATATATATATATATATATATATATATATATATATATATATATGACTATATCTTATGGTTTTGGATGGAAATAAACTAATGTGTTGCTTCTGAAAACAAAGAAACGACATTCAAAGTTTATTTTTCCACTTTCCAATTCCAATTCTAATCGTTTCTTCACAAAATAAATCTCATTCAAAGATTACTTTACGGCCTTTTTCCTAATACAATATTATTAATAATTCTAACGTCCAAGTCAACTTCAAACTAATCAGTTTGACATTTATAATAAACCGCAAGAAGCGCGCCAAATTCAAAATTAAAGAAATCTATTTTCTTTACATCTCCCCTCCCGGGAAAGAAAATTCATCTATGAATTTTCTCTTCAGATCTCATCAAGTTCTTCTTCCAACTCTTCTTTACTGGTTTCCTCCTCTTTTTCATCTTTTGTTATTTGTACCGGAATTAGTTTTGTAACATGAAATAGATTTGACTCTGTTTTCCTGTGTCCTGTATCTATCTTATAAATTGTATTCGATTTTTTTTCTACTATTTTATATGGTCCAATTCTCAGTTCATCTAGCTTTTTCCTATTTAGTTTATTACCATTTTCTACATATACCATATCTCCAACCTTAAATTCTCTATTTTTCTTTTTCTATCATAGCGCATTTTGTTATAGTAATGTGATTTCAAAGTATTATTAAGCGCTCTTTCTTTGTCTCTGATCCAGTCACTATGTATACATTTATTGTGAAGCTCATTTGGTACGACTTTAACATCTGTCCCATATAACAAATAGCAAGGTGCGTAGCCAGTTATTGAGTGATTAGTCTGATTGTATTTTTCTACGCATTCATGTGCTATTGTAGTCCACGCTTTCTTTTCTCCATTTCCATTTATTCTGCATCTAATTTTGTTTACTAGTGTTTGATTTAACCTTTCATTCAGGCCATTTGAAAAAGGTGCATTCACTGCTGTAAATATCATTGTTATTTTGTTGTCACTAAGAAATTTCTTGAATTCTTTTGAGTTTATTCCAGGATACTGGTCGGTGAGAAGCATTTCAATCTCATCTGTTTCGGTGACTTTATTTATTAGCTTTATAAAATCATGTGCACTCTGGGTTTTTGATGTTATAATAAATGCGTATCTAGTGAAGTGGTCTACTAAAAGATGTAGGTATTTCTTAGTTGATCTTGAACCACCAAAACCGCCAATTGTGTCTAGTGATACTATTTCAAAAGGTCTTGTCGCCGGACCTAAATGTGACATCAATCCGTATTTGTCCTGTCCTCTTGTTTTGTTTTTTATGCAAATTTCACAACTTCTACAAATGTTTTTTATATTCTTTGTTAAATTCTTAAGTTACATACAGTGAACTAAGAGTCCTTAGCATTTGTCCAACTCCAATATGGCACAGATCCTCATGTATTTGTTTTATAAGTCTTATACTAAATTCTTCTGTTATTATTATTTTCTCTTTGTTTCTTATTTTTTTGTAGTATACATTATTCCTTTCAATTATTTTGTTTTTGTTTCTCTGTATTTCTTTATTTACATTCTGATCCATCATAATATCTTTTAAAGTAACTAAGTTCACTATTTTTAATTGTTCTTCTATATTTTCTTCTGGTTCCAACACAGGATTTCGACTTAAACAGTCTGCTTCTAAATTTTCTTTTCCCGGGGAATATTTTATTTTAAAATCATATTGTGAAAGATAATACATCAGATCACCCAGCTCTTCATCTGTTCTTGCTTTTAAGTTCATGTTCTCCAATGGTTTGTGGTCTGAGTAAACTGTAAATGATTTACCTATTAACCAGTACTGCCAATATCTCAGTGCTTCTTTGATGGCCAAACATTCTAAATATATCGCCTTTTTCTTCTTTTGTGCTCCAGTTAGTTTCTTGGAAAAGTAGGCTACTGGTTTTTCTTTACCATCTGTTTGTAGTTGTTTCAAAACTGCTCCAACGCCCTCCAGCGATCCATCGGTATAAATGTTAATTGGTAGATCTTGATCGAATATTTCTAATATTGGTTGTGAACATAATAAGCTCTTTATTTTCTCAAACGCTTTTTGACATTCTTCAGACCAAAAGAATTTCTGATTTTTTCTAAGTAAGTTATGTAGTGGGTCTAGTATTATTGCACTTCTTGGTATGTATTCGTGGTAAAAGTTGATTTTTCCTAAAAATTGTCTAACATTCTTCTGGGTTTTTGGTACTGGGAAATTCCTTATCGAAATTAAGTTGTCCTTCACTGGTTTTATCGAATTATTTTGAATAATATGTCCTAGGTATTTGATTGAATCTGATGCAAATGTACATTTTGTAAATTTTAATCGAAATCCTTCTGTTTGAATTGCTTCCAGCAATTTTTTTAAGTGACTTATGTGTTCTTCGAATGATTTGGAAAATATCAGGATATCATCTATGTAATTCACGGCAAAATCCGTAAGTTTATATTTTCTAAGTATATTACTTAATATTCTTTGAAATATTGCTGGTGATGTTTTCAAACCGAATGGTAAACAAGTCCATTGAAAATGTCCTTCCTGCGTTACAAAGCCTGTCTTCTTCCTGTCTTCTACTCTTAGAGGTATAGACCAAAAAGCCGAGTTTATGTCTAGGCTTGTAAAATAATTGCAATTCCTTGTCTTTATCATAAGGTCTTCAATTAATGGGAAAGGTTGAGCCTGTGGCACTACTATTTTATTTAAATCCCTGAAGTCTACACATAGTCTTGACTTTTTATTTTCTTCCTTCTTAAATGCCAATGTTACCGGTGCTGCAAATGGACTGTATGACTCTTCTATAAGCTTATTATCCAATAGTTTTGCTATCTGTTCCGCTATCTCTTTTTTGTCTTCTATAGTGCATCTGTATGGCCTTTTGTTGCAGTATTTATCCACTAATAAATCTATTCTTGCTTCATATTCTTTAACTGTTCCTACATCATACTTGTCTTTGGCAAATACTGATTTATATTGTTGTATTATTTTATTAATTTCTTCCCTTTTATTTTCATCTAAATGATTAACTTTTATTTCAAATTCCTTTTCGTTAATATGCTCATTAAAATTTATTTCGTATTCCTTTCTATATTTGTTACCCCCGTTTCTTTCTTTATTTATCCTTTCCTCTTTTTTTTTTTGATGTAAGTATTGTTTTTGAGTTATTTTTAAATCCTCATTTTGTACCAGATTATATTTCTTTATCATGTCTAATCCTATTAAAAAATCATATCGGAAATTTGGTTCATCAATGATATAAACATCTATATTTTCTTCTTTTTCAAAAATTTTTATTTTTAGATTTGTCAAACCACTTGTCTTTTGAACACCACTAATTGTAACTAAATTTTCTTTATTTAAACTGTTTTTCTTTGTTTTTAATTTTAATAATTTGGAATTAATGAGAGAAACATTCGAGCCTGAATCATATACTCCATATATTTCTAATTTATCATTTAATAGTAGTTTGACTTTTATTAGTGGTGTCACTATTAGTTTTTTTGTTCTGTTTCATTTAACTCTGCTTCAATCACTGAATTATTTACATGCCTTATAGAGTTTCTATTTAATCTATCGACATCTTTAACCTTAAACCAGCATGCAGCCTCGGGATGGTAGCGAGTACCTTTATTTAACCTTTCGCATATTTTGCAAGGAGTATGTTCTTCATTTTTTTTATTTATCTTTTGATTTTCATATTTTCTGTATGCCCCATTCCTATTTTTATTTACCAAATGTTCATACTTTTTCACTTCATTGAATAAATTTACTGTATCCTTCATTGCTTCTCTATTTATCTTCTCTAGTACAAATCCTGGCAAACCTGCAGCAATATGATCCACCAGTGTACCTGTATCTATTGTTCTCCTCATTTCGAGTATAAGTTTTTCCTTTTTTATGGCATAGTCCACCAAAGAACCATCCTTGTATTTAAATAACAGCGCATAAGTCACTTGATTCCAGCCTTGGTTTGCAAATGACTCACAAAACTTATTTTTCCATATTGTCCAGTCAGAGTTTATTGTAAATTTTATAATCATAGAACTGTACCAATCAACACAACTTTTGTCCATAAATAGTCTAAGTCTAAGTATTTCAATTTTCTTCTCATCTTCCATAATATCAAAGCGTGAACATTCCCTTTCAAAAATATCAATCCATTGGCTTGGATTTGAGTTTTCACTTGTAAATTATTCAATCACAAACTTCTCTGCAATATATTTTAAATTCTGTTTTTTAAAATCTTGTGTATTCTCAATTAATTTTGAAAATAATTTTTCCAATGAATCTGTTTTTTTTCTAATCCCCCAGATGCTTGCTTTTGATCCATTTCTTCTAGGTATTGCTCTCCAAATTGTAAATTACCATCTTCATCTATGTAGACTTTATTTAGTTCGTTTGTCATTGTTATCCAAACTTTTCTTGTCTGATATCTTTTTTTTAAACTATTTTTCACTTTATTATACGCAGCTGTCTTTATCAACTCTTTATGAAAACCAGCAGACTGTAGTTCTTCTGGTATAGCATACACTTTTTCATTTTTTGTTGTTATTGAGGTTACACAATAGACGTTTGATTTTTCATCACTCGACGGCAATATTGCAAATTCAAAACATAGCTGTTCCATAGTTTTCGTCTGTTAGGTATTTCAATAAACAAAATGTCGTTTTATAAGACTATATCTTATGGTTTTGGATGGAAATAAACTAATGTGTTGCTTCTGAAAACAAAGATTTATTTTATTAGTTTCTTATCAAAGAAAACATCTTATTTAGAACACTATTGTAAAAAAACCTCACCTGAAAACAAAGAAACGACATTCAAAGTTTATTTTTCCACTAATTCTAATCGTTTCTTCACAAAATAAATCTCATTCAAAGATTACTTTACGGCCTTTTTCCTAATACAATATTATTAATAATTCTAACGTCCAAGTCAACTTCAAACTAATCAGTTTGGCATTTATAATAAACCGCAAGAAGCGCGCCAAATTCAAAATTATAATATACAGGGTGTCCCAGAATATGTGGGCAATCTCTCGGAATCTAATAGAAAACCTAAAAATATTATGACAAGTTCCCATAAACTTTTTTCCTATGACCCTCCCCTACGGAGATACAGTACATAACGGACACCCCTGGAAATCGTGTTTGTTTAAATAACTTTTAAACTACTGGGCGTAATTTAACATTTTTTTATATGATGGTTACTAGATGAGTCTTCTTAAAATGAACCCATTAAATCATATTTGGTTTATTTAGTTTGCCAGGGACGGACTAGCTCTGACACAATAATAGCAATTTTTTTAACACCCTGTATGATAAAGGCATAACAATACTATTTTGGATAGCTTTAACCTTAAACTAAAAAAAAAGGTACTCTTGATTGACATCGATAAAATCAACTGTTTACGAGAAAATAAATATCATGGTTGGTAATTTTTTACCATTTAAGGAAAGACTTCATATGGAACGTATGGTCCTTAAAGGTCTATGAACTTTTGAGATACAGGGTGGTAAAATTTTCAAAAATAAATCATTTATTATTAATATCTGTAATACCACTTTAAATATTTTAATGAAAATTGGCATAAATGTACTATTTATCAAGGAGCCTTTTTTATTGTACCACATCTTTTTTTATTTCCACCAGTGGCGTTCGTACAGAATTTGACCTGCCTACTTTGGCAAATAAAAAAATGTGGTACACTAAAAAATGCTCCTTGATAGATAGTACATGTATGCCAAATTTCATTAAAATATCTAAAGTGGTATTACAGATATTAATAATAAATTATTTATTTTAGAAAATTTTATCACCCTGTATCTCAAAAGTTAAGACGTTTAGGACATACGTTCATATGAAGTTTTCTTCTTAAAACGGACTCAAAAATTGATGCTTCCCTTAATATTGACGTACAATTAGAAAACACCCTGTATAATGTAAAAAAAATTACCAACCATGATATTTTATTTCTCGTGAACAGTTGATTTTATCGATGTCAATCAAGAGTACCTTTTTTTTAGTTTAAGGTTAAAGCTATTCAAAAATAATATTGTTGAGCCTTTATCATACAGGGTGTTAAAAAAATTACTATTATTGTGTCAGAGATAGTCCGTCCCTGGCAAATTAAATAAGCCAAATATGATTTCATGGGTTCATTTTAAGAAGACTTATCTAGTTACCATCATATTAAAAAAATAATAAATTACGCCAAGTATTTTAAAAGTTATTTAAACAAAAACGATTTCCAGGGTCGTCCGTTATGTACCTGTATCTCCGTAGGGGAGGGACATAGGAAAAAAGTTTATGAGAACTTGTCATAATATTTTTAGGTTTTCTATTAGATTCCGAGAGATTGCCCACATATTCTGGGACACCCTGTATATAATTATTTAGTTATTAAGTTAGTTTTTACCTCATCCATATCAGAATCTGAGATATTAACAACAGTCAGAAAATAGGGAGCTGTTGCCGCTTCACCTAAAGTACAGATATACTGTCCACTATTTTCGGGATTCAGGTTATATATGTGTAGAGATCTATCTTCAGGTGATACTAATATATGTTCAGTAAATTCAATAGGCAACATGACGTCCTTATCGATAGCAGCGAACTCCCAAACTAGAGATTCTCTATTTTGATTTTCTAGGGGACTCAAACATATCTTACATTCCATGCTGTAAATAAACCTTTATCAAAAAAGGTTCCGTGTTTTAGCCTTGCATAACGTAGACAATAGAAAAAAAAAAATTAAAAATCTTGCATTTCTAAAAAGCCGAGAGGGTAACATGAACACCAAACTCACGCAATAGATCAGGTCAGGCAACCGAATTGTATCACACCATAAGCAAATGCCCCATAAAAATGTTTGTTTTTCCCCTTAAGAGACCTATTATTTTATCAAAGCAGTTTGTAATATCCATTTTTCCAGTGTAAAGCCACTAACGCCTCCAATAAGTATTTGGTTCAAAATAAAATACTTTACCAATTAATTAAGTTTATTGGTAAGAGGTGGGCTAGAATTCACAAAAATAATAATAATAATAAATCTTCAGTGCATGCGTAAATAAACCAGCTTTATCGAAAGACTTATGTGAATTCATATATCTCTTTCTTTCCATGTTTGTTTCAATTTCCTACAAATATAATATAGAGTCTCACTATCCCGACACTATTAAAAACCAGGTGGTGCCGGACTATTGGATAGTATAGGAAAATTAAAAAAGATAACTAACATAAAGCTTTATAGTAATAAGAAGATAAGTATGTGTATATTTTTTGCAGTTACTTATGATTCTTTTAACTAAATTAGGCCGGTTTGTCTTTGTTTAGATTTTTCTATTGGATATTGGCTCTGTTTTGGGACATTTTGGGATTGTGTGCCCTAAGCATTTTCAAGAACGTTTTTTTTTTCAGGAGGTAGATTATTAGTTATAAAGCAGGTCATAAATTTATGCATTATTTCTTTTCTCCAAAAACTTTATACTTACATTACAAAAGATCCTTCAAAACCCAATATTGCTTCTGGAGTTACTGTCTTTTGTTTTCCCAAGTTTTCATTTTGACCTTTTAAACAGGTGTAGTATTCATTCCATTTGTCTCTATTTTCTTCTCGGTATTTATTATTTGCTCCTGGATATTCACTTTGCTCGTGACCCCAAAAATTTAGTACTTTACCTAACAAATATTTAATAGTTAGAGAGAAAATAATTGTCTTAAGATTTTCACAAAAAAAAAAACAAATTAACTGTATAAAATGTAAACCTTTTCCAAACTTTTTATTGTAAACTTCTTTTGCCTTTTTCTTTAGTTTGTCAATCGAACTACTAAAAAATCCACTTTCCACCAGGACTATTAAATAGAACATCAGAAATATTTTAAATGTTCTGTCCATGACATTGAGAGATGTCACTTAGATATTGTTACAAAACATTCAGCTGGTTGTAAAACTACTAGAACAAGAGTCCAAGATCGCCACACCTATATATAGTATAAAAGTTTCTCTGCTCAATGTACCCAACAGGGGTAGAAACGATTGGCTACGAAAAAGTTCGGGTTATTGTGGCTTGTGGCAGATGTCAAATTGCTTAATATTTGCATGTTTTCTTGCAGATATTATTAGAAATCAAGTCATAGATTGCCAGACACTTAGTATCGTAACAACCCCCCCTCCGAGCACACTAAAATAAACTGCAATTGTAGTTACGTTATAATATGAGAGCTGAGTTTTATATACAGTGCGAGTCTCTAACTTGGAAAAAATTCAATAAATCAATAATAAGTTATTTTATTGAAAAATGAACAGACCCGTCGATTAATATTTTTGGTCTTGCTGTCGTTATCGATAACAACACTATTAAATATTCACAATTAACCTGTCATTACCTATTACAAAAAAAAAATTAGTTAAATCTAAAAATTATGAAATGAAAAGGTAATTAAAAAAAAATCGACTTCGAAAAAAGTTAATTCAAAATTGTGAAATAATATTTTTTATATATATCCTAAACTAACCAACAAAAACGACATCGAAGGAGGTACAAAACAAATTAGGTGCTTACAATTTTTTTTTGAAGTTGGTGCTAGCAAAGCCGTTGTATATGAAACTTAATTAAAAAAACGATGGCTTTGCTGGCACCGACCTCAAAAATTTTTAGGTCCCCAATTTGTTTCTTAACTATTTTTGATTTTGTTTTTGTTGGTTAATTTGGCGTATGTATAAAAATACAATATTTTTTCATAATTTTGACTTAACTTATTTTGAAGCCGGTTTAATTTTTTAAAATTATCTTTTTATTTACTTACCTATTCTTTAATACGTAACTGTAAAAAAAATGTTTTTTATTTTTGTGGTTTTTATTTGCTATTGCTAATGTTCGATTGTTTAATAAAAACATTATTAGGCTCAATCCCGGGATACCGAGATCCCGGTATTTGGTTTTTAATCTAGAGATTTCAAAACGGGATACGGATTCCAAAAATTTAAAAACCTTAGTTTAAAGTCTTTATTATAGAATATTTTTTATTGTAAGACAACACCTTGTACAATGGGACCGCTTTATTTCTGGTCTCGGGGTAGAGAGACTGAGTGTGCTCAGTCCTCAGTCTTATTGACCCCTATGCATGTTTGTAGAGGTCAATAGGGCTGAGCACATTCAGTCCCATACTCCGGAACCAGCACCTAAGCGGTCCCATTGTATAAAGATTTTTTGGCAAGTACATACCCAACAAGGATTTTTCAATATACAATTTAATATATTCGGATTTTTATTGTGGGAAGCGAGGAGGGAAGTAAAATTAGCGATGTTTCAGAAAAAAAATTGATTTTTCATTAAAACGAATATTGTCTAAAATACTTAACTAAAAAGAGTGGAAAATATTTTTACGGTATTTTAAACTCAATATTTTGGAATATATTGCCCAAACAGTTTTTAATAATTGTATTTATATAAAGGTAAAATATTGTATTTAATGGTTGATTTGATTTTAGGAGAATAATAATACTAGATATTCAAATCCCGAATTAGATATGATAAGTAAAGACATCGAAGAACTTTGTAGAGATAAATTAGCACTTGAAACAGACATAGCACAAAAAGAAGCCGACATTAAAATTAAAGTTGGAGAAATAAAAAATCTGCAGGTAGGTTTATGTTTTTATTGAGTTACTATTTAACCAATCAGTAGAAAGAGCTTATAATTATTTAGATATTTTTAAGGAGCATTAAACAAATTCAAATGGCTTAAACCATAATTTTTACAAACAGAACACTAGTAATAAATTTTTCGATATATTTAAAAAGCTCTTATTTATTTTTTTGTACTTATTTAAAAAACTGAAAATACAAGATTATCAACCTAGTTAAGGTTTACATCAAAGGTTTGGAGTAATGTTGTTCTTGCCGGTATTAATTAGGAGTTATAATTTAAAAGGTACTGATTAAGTCATTGCCACCCTCATCAAGATGTCCCAAAACTAAATTTTTAAATTTGTAAGAACATGATATTAAAACGTCAAACTGAATAGCAAAAATAAAAAATGTTATTAATTTCTTTAGGTCAGAGTAGAATACTTTCTAATTTTAAAAGATGTTTAAGCCCTTGTTATTGTTACTCTTTAACAAACAACAGAATTTGATACTAAAATCAAGAAAATATTTCAACTCAATATAAAATGGTAGATTCTCTATAAAGACCCAAAAAATTTAAAAGTAATTTGGTCTGGTCTATGGTCTATTTAAAGACATTGACTGAAAAGATAATGTCAACCAAAAAATATGTGTAATATTTTAAAATACACCAAAGGTTGTTTAAGTTAGCATTTAAACAAAAAGAAAATAGAAAAGTTTTATTTTAAGTTTATTGTTCGTTAAATTTTTTAAAATATTAAACATGAATATCACATACCCTGGAAATTTTATATACCTTCTTATTTAGAGAATTATATTTTTAAAATTTATAAATTTATTATTTATTAATTATTTTTCTATGTGCTTTGCTTATCTAAAAATAAATCTTTCTGATGAAGTGAAACATCTTTTAGGATATCAAGATAATAAGAAGTACCATTTTTTTGGCTTCTTAATAGTTTAAAACCAAAAAGTCATAAACTAAACGTTTTTAATGCGAATAGAATAGAGATATTCTGCATAGCAAAAACATTTTGAATATTAACTGTGATACCTATTTAAAATAAAGGAAAAGCAACATGGACGTCAATTTTTTTTAATAATGAAGAACTTTATTTTTGTATTAGATGTATATAATGTCATATTTTTGTCCCGTCAGATTTTAAGGCAGGTTTCGGTTCATTAAGGGATTATTCTTAATATTACCTCTTTAAAAAATAATATGCCAAAATAAACCAGTTTTTACCTTTAATCGGAGACATTACCAAAAAAAAAAGATTGTGTAGCTAAACTACTCGAAGTTCTATATTTTTTTAATGGTGCTTCTATTGCCAAATATGTCCTGCCCTTGGGGTGACCAAAACCTCAGCATAAGGGCAAACCAGAGAATGGATCCGAAATAAACACAAGGAATAGTGGGAGAACCTCAATAGAATTAGACGTGAAAAAAGCTTTATAAGAGGCCCATCCAAAAGTACGAAGGAAGAATTACGCAGACAAAGTAGGAAAAGACTTCAACAAAGATAATGGGAGATTGGGCACAAAAAGCCCAAGAGGCTGCGCTGCCTCCGGTAGTGAATCAAGACGGCTCCCATGGAAGAGGAAGAAGAAGATTGTCAAATATGTAAAAATGTAACAAAAAATCTTATGTTTTTGATGTATTGTTAGTAAAAATTAACGGTAAATAAGAGTAAAATACGTTGTGTAAATAGTATATTACCAATTTATCTTTTTTTTGTCTTCAACTTCCTTAATTTTTCTTATTAATAATCTTTTATACATACGTAATTTTAAAAAACAAATTTACTTTGGATGCCTTTGTCCCTATTTATAGTGCCAGATTATCCAAAGATAGCGCTAATGCAGAGATGATGCGTTCTACACATGTAAATAGGACAAAAAGTACCAAAAACATTACCTGAAAAATGCTTGCATGAAAAACTAATTTTTTGAAAATGAATATGTACCATAAAAATAATGTACTTTATTTTAATTAAAAAATTCGTTCAATTTTTGGTTTAATCAGAAATTGCAGGTATTTAAATTTTTAAAAAGTGACCGTAGTAGCCCTTAGTTATCTAAATCTGGTAAAGAAATCCCTGATATGTTTAACAGGTGATCAAACTTTAAGTATCTGTTATATGTAAAGAGTCATATTTATTTTTAGAGTGAACTCGACACGCTCGCGGCAACTCTTAAGCAACTAGAAAACCAAAAAGGAGAAGCACAAAAAAGACTGAATGATCTTAAAGCACAGGTATACATTTGTTACCCTTGTTTTACATTTTTCTGTGTGTTTTCTTTGCACTGCTTATTTCTTATCTTGTAGTTTTGCTTCATAAACTGGCTTTTTGATCTAATTTTCTCTAGACTTTTTAGTTTTGTTTTTGTTTTATTGGTTTTGGGTTTCGTAGAAAGATATTGTTGACTCTGAAAGTGAAGAATCTAACAAAGAAGTTAAAGAACTGACGTTAGTTATGGAACAGGTAGGAAATTGTAATTTATTTTGCTTGTAATTGTTTTGGATAATAGGATTGTAATTCTATTATCTGTCTTAATTTTATTGGCTTGGCACACTAGCTCTAGAATAAGGTTTTTCTTATACAGGGTAATTCCTAATTTAACGCTTTTTTAACTGTATATAGAACTGATTAAAATAAACAACTTTTTTTAAATAACTTTTTTTAAATAACTTTTTTCAAAATACTAAAAATTAAGGAACTTACATTCATTTAGTTTGTCGAATACGTACCTGTCTTAAATAAGTTATCACCGCCCAAGAAGTATTCGGGCTGTAGTGCTTGGACACGTTAAACGTGATTTTCCCGCAATGTTGTCCACTTTTTTTTTGACTTAAACCGACCATACTTGCAATCACCCGAGTACTTGGGTCCAGAATGAGCCCACAGGGGAAACCGTCGCGCGTACAATCTCTAAGCAACGTTTGCAGATTAACGAAACTCTCCATAAATGGGGAACATATCCACGTATTCATTGTTTTTTTATTGTGCAATGTCGCGATTTAGCAGTGATTTTACATTAAAATAATCCTCGCCTCGTACGGTTAAAGCAATACGACTGATTCCTATTGCCTGATTAACAACACAAAAAACAAGCGTTAATAAGAAATAAACTATCTTTTTATGCCTTGGCCCGCACTAGACGAACCCTTAAATAAATTTATGAAGCTTTGTTATTTTTGGGTTTAAAATTTTACCTAAAAAAGTTGCCCATTTTAACGAGTTTTATACACAGTTAAAAAAAAAGCCTCAACTTAGGAATACCCTGTATATGTAGGAATTGTTAAAAGTAATTGCGTAGGCGATGTAAAACTGTTTTCTTTTAACAAATACTAATTGATCAGACTATCCCACTTTGCATTTTTATGAAAATTGCTTTTGTCTTTGTGTTTAGTTATATGGATAAAAGTTTTTTTTGAGTATCTTATTAATTTAGTGGTAGGTGTAGTAGGATAAGTTTTTAATATTACTTTTTGTAAGTCTAATTTGTAATTGTTTTACGTATTTGTTTTTTAACTTAAGTTTTTGTCTACTAAAATACCATATACAAATAGGTAGTACACATCATTATATTCGCATGGAATGATATCAAAGCAAAAATGCATATTTTTACGACGATAAAATTCCTTTTACATAACTGTTTTCTTTTCATTTTTTTCTACTGTGTTCTGCTACTGTTAACTGCAGATTTTTGTAACATATATTGTTCGGGTATGTATAATAGAAACTTTGTAGACATAAATTAATCTCAACTTTATCGTTATAAGTACTGTTTCTGCATCGAAGAAATTTTGGCTTTCACAGCACATTTGACTAATTAATCTAGTGTTTGCAGAGTTTATCTTCATCTATGTATAAATTGACTCTGATACCAGAGGATCCGTAATAGTTATTAAGGGCTTAGACTATTTAAGATGATCTCATTTGTATTTTACACATAAAATTTGTACAAAGGAGGCTATAGACTTGTAACATTGATTCTCTTTCGTACTGTCCTCCGAAAAGGAGGATACCTGGCAACCTTAAGTACCGTTGATAAGGAATTTGAGGTCAGATTTGCAAAATTTAAAATGGCGGACGCGATTTTTAAAAATTATTTGATTTCATTTAAAAAATCTTGTTTGCCTTATTGGATTCGACATTTTGAATTTTGCAAATGTCACCCCAAACTCGTGATCAACGGTCTTTAAAATTTTCTATGTACCAAATCTGGCGTAAATCGGAAGTTTTGGATATTTGGTCTGTCATATTTAGGGTTCATTCCCGGGAATTCTCGGCTCGAGAATTCCCGGGAAATCGTTGGGCTTTGTTCCCGGGAAATCAAGCTCGAGAAAACTCGAGAACTCGAGAAATCATATTTGAGTCTATGGAATTATAAAATAAAACTATTTGCGTTTGCCGTTTTAAACGCTCGGCGTCACGTGCCAAAGCACATTGGTACCCTTTGATCTCTACGCTTGCGAGCGGCTAGTAGATATACTTCTCCTATTAAACCCCAACACGAAACTGCAGACCTGGCTGGTGAGTAGCGAGGCTAAATCAGCCCCTTAATTTTTAATTTTTTTTTTCCAAAAATGTATTTGAGGCAATATGCAATTTTTATATGTTGTAGTTGATTGTTTAAATAATTTAAAAAAATAAGCCAGAAGATTTTGTCGGGGTTTTAACCTTGGCAGGCGCGTGCAAAAATGTTTTGCAAAAATATTAAAAAATGTGTTTGAGGCAACTTGAAATTTTAATAAGGTATTATTTATAATTAAAAAATAAGATTCTCAAAAAGACAGATCATTTTGGTGGGACTTTCCATATGCCAGGTGATCTAAAAAATTATGTATAGATGCGACTGAGTAGAGCTATACACAAGCTGCTGTAGTGTAAAAGAGAACGTTTATCAGCAGCTTACAATATCTATGAGGTTTCTTGTCGGAATCTCGGAATCGTTATTCCTAGTCGTATAAATATTGGTGTTACAAGTGTTTTATAAGTTTAAAATGTCTGGTGAAAAATTAGATTGTGTCATTTGCAAAAAAGACGATGATAAAGTGATTGATTATGTAGAGAAAACTCTCTAAAAAAGTCATTAAATATTAGAGATCCGTTAACATTATGGATTAAAATATAATAAATAATAAAAATTTATATTTTGTACTCAAGATAATTCTTTAGTTGTATAATTATTTTATTTCAATAAATCTGATTTTGTGATTTTATATTTTTGTTATCATTACTTTCTTTAATATGTTAGACTTTTTTAATTTTAACATGAAAAAAATATTTAATTTTGGTATAAATTTTAAGTTTTAATACTGTCACAAAAACAAGTAATTTTTTAAATTTTGGATGTAGCTGCAAAAATCTGAATTCGAAAAAAAAAAATTAAAATCAATTTTCTGAAAAAAAATATATCTTGAGATTTGTTAAAAAAAAACAATATTTTTGCTCTAATGTCAAATATTTAAGTAATTCATTACATTTGAATTTGTATTAAAATTGACTAAATAATACATTTTTTATGATAAAAAAAAACACAAAAAACATGTTCATTTAGCACACACAAATCAACACAATCTATTTTACTTAAACCATTTTTAGCAGAAATTCACAATTTTTTAAATTTTTTTACTCCGAAATTCCGACTAGAAACCTCATGGCTATTGTAAGCGACGTGACCTTGCCAAAGTCAATAGCATAATGGCGGCAGTAAGAACGCAGACAGCTGCCGATAAACGTTCTCTCTTTACTACAGCAACTTGTCTATAGCGCTACTCAGTCGCACATATACATAATTTTTTAGATCACCTGGCATATGGAAAGTCCCACCAATGATCTGTCTTTTTGAGAATCTTATTTTTTAGTTATAAATAATACCCTATTAAAATTTCAAGTTGCCTCAAATACATTTTTTATATTTTTTGCAAAACATTTTTCGTCTGGCTAATTTTTTTTAAATTCTTTTAACATTCAAATACAACATATAAAAATTGCATATTGCCTCAAATACATTTTTGGTTTTAAAAATTTAGGGGTTGATTTAGTCCCGCTACTCACAAGCCAGGTCTGCAGTTCCGCGTTGGGGTTTAATTGGAGGAGTATATGACAAGTTTTCAGCTTGCCTCAAATACCTACTCAAAAATTGGCTAAGTGTACTACACGCAATTTGTAAATTTCTCGACAACCCGAGAAGACCCGAGAAATTGGCCTCGAGAATTCTCGAGACCCGAGAAATTGATAAGCTCGAGAAATCATGAACCCTAGTCATATTAAACCCGCCATCCTGTATTTTGCAAATCCGATTTTGAATTCGCAATCGGCGACCCTCAAATTCTCGTACCCCAACTTTGTTGTATATCGGTTAATTTTTGAAAAATGATGATTTCTGTAAGGATAGAAAAAAAAAAAAGTCAAGTGGAACATTACTTTTGTGGGCGGATTTCGGTTTTTCATGTTTTTTTTTTTTTTTTGATTAAATGTACATTTGGAAAATAAAAACAAGTTTTCTGTATTTTTGCTGGTATTTTTTTGTGAATTTTTAAAATTTGAAACCAGTTTTTTGAGGTTAGGAAGTTTCTGTGGTATGAGGTCAATTTTGACACCGGATTTGTTTTCAAGAGACACATATATCGCATGGAAATTACAGATCAATTTTCTTAATTTTTGTGGCTGTGTTATCACTGACTATATTTTTAACTGTTCTGCAATTTTTTATTACTATGTAGAAAGGTTTGTTAATGACACCACGCTACTAAAAAAAAAAGTACTGGACCCGGAGATGTGATGTATGGTTTTTGATGTATTTTTGCCTCCTAAACACGAATTCGTGGTCAGAATTTGGCCATCACGTCACAATTTTTTCTAACCTTAAAAACAGATCTAAAACACCAAAAATACACGAAAAAACACCAGCAAAAATTGAGAAAATTTGGTTTTTTTTATTTTCCAAATTTACATTTGCCAGAAATAGACAATAAAAATAAAAATCCAACCAAGTTAAGGACTAGAATTAACGCAACGAAAGTTTGTAGGCAGGGTGTTTTGTATAGTGATCTGTTTGTTTTTGTTTTGGAAAAGCCTAAACAAATTGCCAGATCTCAAAAATCAAAATTAGGAAATTATCTTAAAAATGTAATAAAATTATTCAAAAATATTGGTTTTTGTGTTAATATAGGCAACATCGATTTAAATATAAACATTTATTGATATGACAGTTCCAAGATCCGAATGCACCGGCAGCAAGGTTGATTTGGACAGCTGCTGTATTCGTTTAATAAAAAATTATATTAAATCAGCTGTTGTACGGCACTTCGATGACATATTATGTCTTTCTAGTAGGTTGTATTCTTTAATAACATGTTCTTTGAAGTGACTTGATCAACAGCAATCGAACTGAGCATCTAAAGTGAATAACATATCTATCTGTCACTTCAGATAATAAACAAAAACAGTTTTCTAGCTTTAAAAATAATTTTTAACAATAAAGAATCATCGATTTATAAAAATGTGATTTATGGCGCAATGCCATGAACATGAAAAAATTATTATTTCCGAAGTGATGTTATTCAGTGTTTTTAATCAATGTTGCCGGTGCAGTGTGTTTACAAGAACTATCCTGCTTTGCCCCTTTAAATATATTAATGTCAAACAAGGTTTGTTTACTGTATTTCTATACAAAAATTCGTTGTGTTGTAAAAATCCACCCTCGGAATTGTATCACATGATGTTTTTTTATAACCTTAAAGAAATCATTATTTTCTTAAACGATTTGCGCCAAATTTGGTATAGGGTGATTTTGGGGATCCCTGATTACGAATCAGAAGTCAGAGTTTCAAAACTCAAAATGGCGGAACCAATATGGGAAACGAGATTTTTAAAAATCAATCCACCACATTGAATCCGCCATTTTGAATTTTAAAAATCTGACCCAAAATTCGTGATCAGTGACCCTTAAAACCTCTATGTACCAAATCCGGCGTAAATCAAAAGTGTTTTGTAATTTGGTCTTTCATATTTTACCCGCCATCTTGAATTTTGCAAATCTGACTTCGGATTAATAATCAGCGACCCCAAAATCTTCCTATACTAAATTTGGCGCAAATAAAGTTATTTTAAGAAAATAATGGTTTCTTTGAGATATAAAAAACGTCACGTGACACATCAATTCTGATGGAGGATTTTTATTTTCCAGGGCCTTTTCCTAACCAGTGTACATTTGGAAAATAAAAAATAAATTTTCTTTCTTATTGTTGGTACTTTTTCATGTATTTTTGACGTTTTAGACCTGTTTTTTTAGGTTAGAAAAATATTGTGACCTGGTGGCGAAATTCTGACCACGGATTCGTGTTTGGTAGGGAAAAATATATCGAAAACTATATATCAAATCTCTAGGTCCGATACTTTTTTTGTTTTATAGAGTGGTGTAGTTTTTAGAATTGTTAAGAAAAAATCCTTAAGAAATGAAACCAGTTTGTAGGAAAATATTTATTTTTAAAAATAGGTTTTTCTATTTAAAAAATTTACACAAATTTTCTATTTAAAAAATTTACAACCTATTTGAACTTTCGATTATTACTTTTCAGTATATATTTTGAGGTAAATATTTTTATATTATGTATTTAGGCGCGGAGTATATATTAGTATAACTATGCTTACTTCCTATAATGTTATATTTTACCTTATGTAGGTTGAAAAGTTAAGAACACAAGCAAATGAACAGGCAGAGCTCGTGGCTTCCCAGGAATCGGATTTAAAAATTAAAAAAGAACAACTTGATGGTATTAGACAAGAGGAGGAGAGGCTGGAAAAACAGAAGAATGAAAGCATACAAAAGTTAGAGTCAATAACCACAAATTTGCAAGAAACCCAACTAACAATTAGTCAAGTAAGTAAATCATTGGTTATCTTTAAGACATGCATTATAAGCTACGTGTATATTTACAGGTATTATAAACAGAAAATATGTATACGTTAATCAAAAATGAATAACTTATTTTATGCAGTCTTTATTGAATTCCAACGAGGTCGCTAGCCGCCTTTGGTTAATTTTGGATGTACGAATTTAAAAGTTGTTATTTTTATTGTTGAAGAAACCGCTTATTTTTTCTGTTGAAACCAATATATAACTCCCTATTTACGCGGTACAGAATTCTTTATTACACTGTCATTCTATTTTAAATACCAATAAAAACGTAAAAAATTTTGTCTACGATGGGAAAGAGTCAATGCTAAAACAATAATTTTTGATAGCTTTATTTTTGATGCATTAATTTTAATAATTTATTTTTTGACAGTAATTTAATTTATTTTATAAAGCTAATAACAGAGTTATTTTATGTTTTAACTTGGCCAAATTTTAAAAGAAAAAATAATAATCTTGAACGAAGTTATTACCACTATTGTACAGGGTTTTTGGCTATATTTTGAACGGGGTCTACACGTGTTATCTTTAGGAATATTTAAAAAAGTTAAATACAAGAGTTTTATGGTTTTATCTGAACCGCTAGGATTTGCTAAGAAAAGAAACAAATGATAAACGACAAGTTGACAAATGAACATCAACTTTCTTATTTTTAATGCAATGCCCTATATATTTTAACCTATTACAATAGACAATTTTTTTCTGATTTCAAAAATATATAGTTTGCCTATGTTTGCATTAACCGTTTTTGCAATATTTAAATTTTTAGAATTTAATTTTTTATTATTCAGACCTCTTGCGTCTAAGCTAGTTACGCGAAGTGGGCTTTAATAAAATATCTATATTATTAAACAAAACAACAAATATTACAGTCATTGTCACCGCAATAAAGTCTGTCAAATTTGATAAAATTAAAGAGCTAGGAAGATAATTATATTGTTAAAAAAAAAACAAAATTTTAAAAATAGCCACCGTTATTAAAGCAATCCTGAATATTGTTTTTCAATTTATGTCTAATCGCATCTAGTATAAACTGTGGATTAAAATGGTTTAATTCTCGAATCTCTGTTAGTATTTTTTGAGTAAGTTCTTCTAAAGTGTGACATATTTTATAGTATATTTTATTCTTTAAATAACCCCACGAAAATAGATCCAACGGGGAGAGATCAGGACTTTTGGGTGGCCAATATATTGGACCGTGCCTTCCAATCCATAAATTATATTTATTATTAAGAAGTTCTGTTACCTGAACCACATTATGGTTATAATTAATTACTGGCAACTCTTCCAAAAGGTTCTCTATGTCATTTTGTAAAAGCCTGAGATATTTTTGACCATTCATGTTCCCCTCAAATATTATAGGACCTAAAACCCTATTTCTATACATTGCACACCAAACGTTGACAGATCTTCGCCCTTGAATTTTCACAACTTGTGTTTTTTTTGAGGGTTTTGAGTAGCCCAAAAATGTTTATTTTTGCGACTAAACATTCCGGCAGTTGTAAAAGTCGCCTCGTATGTAAAAACAATTTTTGTTAGAAAGTTAGGGTCATGTATTCTTATCAACATTTCTTGACAAAACTCGGTCCTTCGCATTTTATTTTTCTCGGTTAAGTTTTGAACCGGTAAAAATTTATAGGGCTTATAATGGTAATAATTTAAAATTTCATAAAATTTCCACCAAGATTTATTGACAATACGGGCAACATCTGGTATAGATCTTTCTGGATCTTCTAAAAATATAAAAACGTAGCTATTAAACATTCATTTTTTTTAATACTGTTATATTTACCTTGAAAATATAGCAAAACCTCCAAATTCTGCTCCTCTTTTCTTGCTATAGTTCTTTTTTTTTTCTAAAAACAGTTTTTCTCTGCTGAAAATTTTTAATAATATAATGGATCGTTGTTTTGCATGGAGTAACTCTTTGAGGATACTCTCTTAGATACTGATTTCGTGCCAGTTTTAAATTATTAAATCTATAATAAATTCTAACTATATCTAACTTATCTTGTTCGGAATAACCCATAATAAAAAAAATCGAATTTCCCAACTCTTTAATTTTATTAAATTTGACAGACTTTATTGCAGTGACAATGACTGTAATATTTGTTGTTTTGTTTAATAATATAGGTATTTTATCAAAGCCCACTTCGCGTAACTAGCTAAGACACAAGAGGTCTGAATAATAAAAAATTCAATTCTAAAAATTTAAATATTGCAAAAATGGTTAATGCAAACATAGGCAAACTATATATTTTTGGAATCAGAAAAAAATTGTCTATTGTAATAGGTTAAAATATATAGGGCATTGCATTAAAAATATGAAAGTTGATGTTCATTTGTCAACTTGTCGTTTATCATTTGTTTCTTTTCTTAGCAAATCCTAGCGGTTCAGATAAAACCATAAAACTCTTGTATTTAACTTTTTTAAATATTCCTAAAGATAACACGTGTAGACCCCGTTCAAAATATAGCCAAAAACCCTGTACACCCTCTCACAAATAGTGCTTTGCGCTAACCATCATAACTTAGTACTGGTTCATCTAAAATCAAAAAAATAATGGTAAATCTAGTGCTTAATTGAAGAATTTTTGTTGAAAACTTCGTTTTTCTTTACGGTAAACTTTAGTTTTTTCTCTGAAAATTTGAGGGTAAGCTTTTAGAAGCCGATGTTTTGTTAATTTTACACAAAAAAAACCATAACCCCCTAAAACTGTTTTATTAATAACCCTTTAACTGGCCCTAACTTGAATAATGAGAGAAAGAGGCTGCAAGAAGGTTTACGTTTATTTTTAAAACACCCTGTATTTAAAAAAAAAAAATAACGTGTAACCGCTAGTTAAGAAGATAAAGAATACAGTTAATCACTCTTCCTCCGCCAGAGCTATCAGATCAACCTTTTTATGAAGCTGTATGACGTATAGGATTGTTAATAATAGCCTTTTACGTACAGGGTGTCTTATTTTCGACCCTTTTATAGGGTATCTCCATAATTGTTAGTGCTATCAAAAAAGTAGAATAGGCGTCGTGTGCTCTTTTTGGGTCAAAAGTGGTAAAATCAAAATTTGAAAATTTTCGCTCGCTTAAGAAATACGAGGAAAAATTAAAAAAAAATGTCAATTTTTGAATGATCCCATATTTTTTTCGTTAAAAGGGATACAGAATTTTTTTTTACTAAAGTTTCTTTGTAATGATTGTTGAATAATTTGCCGTTTTCAGAATAAGTATACGGGATAAGGTAAAAAAGTTATGAGACCCAACCTCATTTTTTTAATGGAACACCCTGTATATTTTAATCTAAAAAGATAGTATCTTAAAATTTTTTTTTTTTTAAATATAATACACCTTGGATAATATTGATTTTTTATGCGATTTATTTAAACTTTATTACTTTAAACCACAGTAGGCTATGTAATAAAAGCTAATATCCTAGAAACGAAACTATTTTGATATTGCATATGGAAAGACATTACACAATATATTTTAACATACAATAGTAGAAGATAGGTTGGCACAAGAAAGTAAATTAAAAAACTATTGAATCTTTGAAACGAACGAATAATTCAAATTAAGGGAAAAAATAACGGGAATCATCGCCTGTGTGTTTAAGAGTTGAAAACTTCACTAGGACGAGATTTCTTACTAACCTTTTAAAATGAACGTAAGTAAATCTCAAATTTAAGACGATAAAAGAATTGATCCATAAAAAATATATACACTATGTGTGCATTTGTGCATATTTCAGTATCAGGCTTTTTTTTCCGGTTGCATCAGAAGCCTTGCATAGAGGAGTCTGACGGTTCAGTGTCGTTTAATACCCACAAAAAGTGCTAAAAAGCATTTTTACTTCAATAAAATTTGAGCTACTACTACATAGCAGCGGCATAGATGAAATACCGACAAGTTAAGATAAAAAGTTCTATTGTTGTTTAAAAAAAAAATCCTATGTTATTTAACTAATGGTTCATTTAAAAATGGTATTTTCCAACAAATTTAAAGTTAGCCTAAATAAAACCCTTTATAAAAAAAGAGATCCTCAAAAGATGGACAGTTATAGGCCTATAAGCCTTTTGTCTGGATTTTCTAAACTATTTGAGCTGGCTATGTCTGAAAGGTTGATCAAATTCATGAGTGACTGTAATTTGTTTAATAGTAGCCAGCACGGCTTCTTGAAAGGAAGATCCACGCAAACGGCTATTTATCATTTTGTAAAGGCAGTTTTAAAACATGTTGAGAATGGTGAAGTCGCTCTTGGGATGTTTCTTGATCTGTCTAAGGCATATGACTGTCTGGACAGGGAAATATTGGTAAAAAAATCAGAAATGTATGGAATAAGAGGGAATGCACTGAAATGGTTAACATCTTATCTTCATGAGAGAACTTAAATAGTGGGTATATCTAATACTGGCCAATTATATAAATCGCAAATATTATATAACAATGAAATAGCCCAAGGTATTATATTTGGACCTATTTTGTTTGTACTATTTGTTAACAACCTTTATTCTGCAGCAGAGAGACCCTGTCAAACTCTAGTTAGTTACTCGGATGATACAAATCTACTAATAGGAAATAAAACTTTGTCTCAGCTTCTAACAGATAGTAAAAATCTTTTTAATTTAGTTTCAAAATGGTTCACAGGAAAAAAATGTTAAAGTCTGATAAAACAAACATTATATATTTTAAAACGAAACAGTCAAAAATGCAGAATATTAGCTACTTCGATTTAACAGGCAATAAAATATCTGTGTCTGAAAACAGAAAGTTTTTAGGTTTACATATTAATGAAATGTTAAATTGGTCAGTCCATATAAGTCAGTTACTAAAAAAACTTTTATCTGTTTGCTGTGGAATCAGGGTGATGGCAACGTATATGAATAAGAAAACTTTAAAAATGATGTATTTTACCAACTTCGGGTCAATTTTAAAATATGAAATTGTTTTTTGGGTCGTGACGGAAACATCAAATGCACTTTTGTTGCACAAAAACGTCTTAATAAGGATTATAAAAAAACTTGAGTTTAATCAATCATGTAGAACTGTATTCAGGCAAATGGGAATAATGACAGTGTATGCATTGTACATTTTTGAATGTTTGATGTTTTTGTATAGAAATAGAACTTTATTCGAACCACTCAGTAATCACAGTTACGAGTACAATACCAGCGCTGAGTAACTGTCTTATCCTATACATTGCCTTCAACGAAGTGAAAAAAGCCCAGAATATATGTGTGTTAATGTTATAATAGCTTACCCATACAAATAAAAAGAATATCGAGCCAGAGGGTATTTAAAACTGAAATTAAATAAATGTCAATCAACTTAGAACCTTACTGCATGGAATATGAAATAAAGATTTATTATTATTATATTATTCAAAGTTATCACATGATATACCATTCTTACCTGAATATGGACAAATCCTAACACGCTTATTTCTTTATATTTCTTGTTTTCTTTATTATAAGTTTTTGATCTCGGTTTCGTAAGAGAGCCGTATGTTTTTGAATCATGTTCCAGTCGTCGGTATATGTCCTTAAATGGTTGCCGTCTTTCCAGATAGCGAACAAAATATAAATTTTGCGCCATTTCTTCGTTTTTTTTTTCACTTTTGATTTAAATTGATATTATATCAATATTTTTAAAGTGTTAAGTCAGTTTTACAATTAATATGTTAAAATAAAATTAACGTTAAATGTTAATAACAACTAGAATGTCAACATATTTTCTTTTCTAGGATATAAGCTTTTGTTTCAAAGCCTTCTGTGGTTTAAAATAATAAAGTTTAAAAAAATCGCATAGAACACCAATATCATTCATGTGTGGTATATCAGTGTTCCATAAAAAAAATGAGGTTAGGTTCGATAACTTTTTTACCTGGCCCCGTGTACTTACTCTAAAGGCGGCAGATTATTTAACAATCATTATAAAGCAACTTTTGTATCAAACATTTTTCTGTATCTCTTTTAACTAAAAAAATATAGGGTCATTCTAAAATGTTTTTTTTTTATTTTTTCCCGTTTCTCTTAAGCAAGCGAACATTTTCAAATTTTGATTTTACCATAGGTTTGGCCCAAAAAAACACATGACGCCTATACAGAACTCATATTGATAAATTTACTTTAGGGAACGATATAGTCTATATTAAAAATAAAAATAAATATACTTAATTTATAATATCGATGTATCAATAATATTTGCAGTAAGTTTTTTAGTATGTACACTAAAAAATATTTTTTTAGGTCAAAGCATTCACTACACAACTACAGGAACAAACAAGGCAAATTAGCGATGCTGTATTACTTTGTGAAACAGCAATTGAATCTGGCGACGCAAGTCAAGTACCCGATACAGCCTTGAGAATTAGTGCAGATTTTAGAAATAGCGAATACACAAGACTTTCTGGATTGACAAATGGAGAAAATAAACAGGTTTATGTCTATTTGTATTTAAAACTAACCTTTAAATGACGAAATAGTATTATTTATAGTTTTAAAGAAGTAGCCCGATAAATGAGCATTTTGGTTTAAAAAAAATGCCGACCAAGTTAAATTTTTGGTAGATGTCTTTATTTTCATGTACTACATATACTCTGAAAAAAACCCTTGATTAAAACCGTATTTTTTTTGGAAGGGGAAGGGGTAAAACGAGAGAAAATATATTTTTTGCGTATATCTCGGAGATAGTCATTTTTTCAAGAAAAATAGATAAAAAGAAAATGTAGCCAATAAAATTCCACAAAAAAAAAATCTACATTTTTTTCCCGGAATTTATCCTTTTTAAGATACAGGTTGAATTTTATGCACAAAATTATATTTGAAATATCTGTAGTTTAGAGGTTTTTAGTGAGTTTATCTGTGTTAGTTTCAGTAGAAAATGGTTTTACATTGTGTTGTATGGAATAAGAACAATACTTTTAAAAATATCTGAGTTCAATTTAATAAGTACATAAGAAATCATTTCTGAGCTAATGTAATAGAAGTTTTTGGCGGTTGTGATAATGAATCTGAAAGTATAAAATCGTTGGAGTAGAGTTGTCGGCAGACAAGATTTCCTGGATGTACAGGGTGTCCCAAATTAGATTCTCATCATTGGAATCTCGGAAACTTGAAGGGATACCAGGTCGATTAAATGGAGGCAAAGTTGCGCAATTTGATGCTGATCAAAATGCCACCTTAAAAGTTTAAAAACATTTTTTTATGACTCTGCCTCACCCATACGTAGTTCGTTTTGCTATGGGATTGTATTTTTTTATGACAGACGCACCAAAGTTTGGCTTCTTGTATTTATAATCAGTGCAATTACAAGAATAAGAAATGCAATAAAAAATTGAAACAGTATATTGTCTTACCTTTCACGCCGTTCCCGCTCCCTTTAGTAGGTTTTCGTTGTCTTTTTCGAGATCCACTGTTACCCTCACCTACTGAGATCAAAGAGTCATCCATTTTAAATAATAAATCAATGAAGAAATCATAATTCTCCAAACACTTCTACCTGATGCAATGGTGAAATATGTTTGCAAGCATGATGGTTGCCTCTGTGGTTATTACCCAAAATCGCGGAACAGTTTGCAGCGCCAAAACAAGTTCAAAAAACGTCAGTCAACAGTTATTTTACACTGTTGAATACAATATGGCACACTATGTATAACATACATATACAATAACATTTTGATCAGCATCAGATTGCGCAACTTTGCCTCCATTTAATCTCGTATCTCTTCAAGTTTCCGAGATCCCAATGATGAGAATCGAATTTGGGACAGATTTTATATTTGGAGCATGTATGAGGGTCCAAATAAAACTAGTTATTTTAAACAGAAGTAGATTTATTTGTATATTAAGCTACAAGTACAAACATCTCTATCAAACGAGCTATGATGCTGATGTACTTATTGTAAACATTGCCATGGAAAAATATAATTCTAATAATGAAACAGTGATAGTTGGTGAAGATGTTGACTTATTGGTTTTTATAATTGCAAAACATTAACTGATTAAGAAATTTATATTTTAAAACCAGAATAAGGAAAAACTAAAATAAAAATATGTTTAACAAAAAGTTTGGACAATTTTATCAACAGAATACAGCACATATTGATATACACTATCAGTGATTGTGATACTACATCTGCGTTATTTCAAATAGGATAGAAAAAAGCTCTAAAGCTGCATTTAAAAAGACTTGCAAAATTATGCCCAAGTTATTGAAAAAACATAAATATTATAAGAATTAATCACTGAAAACGGGATTTACCTACTTTTGGCAAAATAAAACGCTTCACTTTATGAGAAACCAGTTGATAAGCAAAGGTACTTTAAAAAGCAACTTTACTTGATAAGCCAGTCAAATTATACAATCTATCACTCACATTTTCTACATCACAACATAATTTATTCATAGTCCATTTTTAAGCTCAGAATTGGCTTGGAAATTAACTAAATCCTAAAAACTAGTAGTGGATAATTGCCAAAAATAAAAAAAAAACCTATTCGGAATAGTTTGCCACCAGCTTTCAATAAATAACTAAGTACTATTTTTGCAAACTTCCCAAAAACTGCAAGGCAAGTTGTAATTGTAAAAAATCAGGATCACTGTTTTGGTGTATGTAAGTATTGCTGTAGGCAATCCTGTACAAAGGTTAAGCGGGGAGAGACAGAACATAACAGAGATTGATAAAGACATTGATCCCATTGCTTTCTTGATACAAGACATACAAAAATCTACTATTGAAGATTGTGATAAAATATTTAAAGTAAATTAGGCAAGACCGGGTGATATAGATTAAGGTAACACTATAGAATATTTTATTTTCATAAAATAACAAATATTTCTTCTTTAATATGATTGGTTAAGGGGGTTCTCTGGTTTGACGGTCTGATTTTTATGCATTTTTGGGCTTTTTTGTACCAATGAAGAGATAGGACTTTGGAGTTTTTATCATTTATTTATAACTGTTTCAAGAGTACACACATACATTTTTAGCTAAAAATATTCATTATACAAATTTCATGTATTTTTTGTCAACTTTTTGTTTAAAAAAAATATAAGTATTGTAAATTTTGGGGTGATAATAGACCATTCCGTGCGTCTATATGTGCTAAGTCGACCCTATAAATTTTAAGTGAATCGGCCCAGCCGTTCTTGAGATTTGATGACGTTTGAAGTTTCAAGCACAGTTACAACTATAAAAATCCAAACTTACCATTTATCTGCGATACCAAGACTAAAACAAATTGCACAACGTAAATAACTGTAAGCTTAAATACACTAAATTAACTATTATGAAACGAAAATTTTGAAAATTGAATTTTTGACAGACTTTGAAAGAAAAAATTTTAAATTTCATGTATTTTTTGTATTTTTTGTCAATTTTTTGTTTAAAAAAATATAAACATTTTAAATTTTGGAGTGATAATAGACAATTCCGTGCGTCTATATGTGCTCAGTCGACCCTATAAATTTCAAATGAATCGGCCAAGCCGTTCTTGAGATATGATGGAGGAAAGTTTGAAAAACATAGTTTTGAGAAAAACGCGTTTGAAGTTTCAAGTACAGTTACAACTATAAAAATCCTAGAAAGAATAAAACAAATTTTACAACGTAAATAACTACACCAATTTAAACTTGTTTAAACTTGTCTGTAGTTGTATAAGCATACATATGTATGAAGGGTCTCAGGTATCAACACAATCAGCCTCTCAGCGTTCAGCTCGGCGCTCCAAATACCTGTCTTTTCTAACTGCTGTATCTTTATAATTTAAGGAAACTGTTTATGCAAAAAAATCGATTTTTTGAACCTATCAAACCAGAAAATCCCCTTAAGTTGGGTTACCACAAAAAAAACAAAACACTATAATTTCGTCCTTTAAAACAAAAAATCCACAGTTCAAAACAAGGGTCCCTGTAATAATATGTAGGACACCTAAATAAAGTTTCCACAAAAATCCCGCTTGGTCGGAGTTTTTTTTGAAGTTTTGACCCTTTTTTTAAGTTTATTTATTGGACTAAAAGTAATACTACTATAATTACAATTTTTACATTACAAGATTTAAAAAAAAAACACAAAAATTTGCATATTCGTTAAATAAAAATTTTCAAATTTCTTTACTAGATATTAAACATACTTGTTTAAGCATTTTTTTGTTTTACCAATATTGCACTTCACGCCTTGATTGAGAACACCCAAATGTTTTTCAAGACCTTAACTATATTTAATTCCGTTTATTTCTATTTTAGAATGGGCATGGTGGTGACCCCTTCAGTCGTCAAAATGGTTCAAATAGTGGTTTTGACGAAGATCCATTTCAAAGTGGTAAGTTGGCCGGTGTTCTCGGCAAACTGAAACAAAATACTTTATTTTCACAATCACGAAGTCTTAACTCTGATTTGTAAGTTGTAAAGAAAATATATAGACAAAATTGCAATTTTAAATACATAATAAACTCTGAGGTACATATTAGATAATCGGACACCAAACGCCTGTTTTTAAACAATCCAACAAAACTGAAATTAAAAATGAAGGTTTATTATCCAAGTCAGTAACCAGACCAGGTGAAATCAGACTCATGTGATGGGCGCAGAAGAGTACGTGCTGCTACTTAAGATAGTGATCTCTCTTCAATTTAATTGTAATTTTTCTAAAAATTTAAATTGGAACTAAAAGTTTTTACCACCCAAAATACCAATAGATTTTAAAAGCCATTTTTATTTAAAGGCAAGAACTATCATTTAGAAAGTTCAATGCAATAGGAAGACTTTTAAAATAATCTAAATACTGAATTAGTTTGTTCTAGTAGAACCTCTATAACATAAAAACGTCGGCAACTTAAATTTTTGTGTTCTCGTCCCTTTAAAGCAGAAAACCTCTGTTACTTAAAGTTTAAAACCTGTATAACTTAAACAAAAAATTTTACCATTGGCCCTTGTTAACTTAAAGAAGTACCCTTGGTGACCTTCATAACTTAAAGTATTTAACAGTCACTCATCGTAAACAGGTATACAAACAAAAGGTTTTCTTTAAAACTTTATTGCTTTAAACTTTAGTCTTTCACTAAAATAGCTCCTTAATACACGTGTATGTAAAATAAAACAAAAATTGAATACGCTAACATATCCTCTAATTAAACCTCGTCAAGTCAACATTTGAATTTTTTAAACCTCGCTAACTTCAATCCTCGATAAGTAAAAAACTCGATAAAAAAAACAAAAATATATTTACTATCCATTTTTTTTATTGCTTTTTTATTTGTAATTCAGAAATACATAAAAAATTAAAAGTTAAACTCAAAAAAGTAGTCGGCTGGTAAAGTGGGGGTCAAAAGGGGTGTCCTAGCGTGCAGGATTTCAATCTTTCTGGCCATCTAAAACAAAAAGATCGAACGGATTCTTAATCAGTAACGATGTCGTTATCTCCTTAGGCTCTAAAAAGTCAAAAAAGTACAAAATGGCGGCCATTTAAAAACATTTTTTTATGTTTTTTTAAGCAGTTCCTAATTTTTTAAAAATGGTGAAAATTAAAGTTATGACTTGAATCTGCTTGGTGTTAAAGAGGAATATATAGAAAAGCTTGTACAAAGTAGTTTCGGGAAAAACGCGTTTAAGGTTAAGTTTCAGGTAGTCTAACAGGTAGAACAGTACATAATAATATACCTTATATTTCTTTAATCAGCGATTCCGGCTGCATATGTATATCGGGCCTCCTTCTACAAAAAATTAAATATTTAACGAATTTTTCTTCGAAATACGAGCACTTAAAGCTCGAAACTCAGAAGCTTCGATTCTAGCTTCATTGCGCCGAATAACAACTTTAGCTATAACTTTAAAATAATTGGAATTTCGAAAAATCCTTTTAGGGAGATATTCCTAAATATCTAAACTATTGAAATATATAAAAAATGTTTTTTTTTTAACTTTCTAGACTAAAATACCCCATTAAAATTTTTAACCTCTCCCTTGAGTTTTAGCTTATTGAGGTTCTACTGTTTTTTTTTATATAAAATAAGTCTTTAATTATTTTAGATAACTAAATGGAGGTATATTTTTTAGTAATATGCAATAATTTATTTTATTATATTTTAGCTTGCTATTAAAAAAAGATTAAGTTTAAAAACTAAGGCTTCTACATTTTCTGGTGGACACAAAGTTGTATGTCCTACTGTAAGTTTAAAGGAATGAAAATATTGTTAAGAACATGAATCATTGTTTTAGGTAAAAATGTTGTTTTGTGGCTTTACATTAATTTTCTAGCACAATAATAATTTTTTATGTTAGCTAACTGTACCAGAACCCAAATACTTGAAATAAACAAATAAAAAAAAGGTGTTTTGTAACCAGCAAATAAAAGTCAACTTAAGATATTTTTAATTCTGATTAAGGAGTAAATTGCAATTCGGTTATCAGCTGAAAAAAAAAAAAAAAAATAAGCATCGATATGAGAAGTTTAGTTTTACTGCTAATCAGAACGTAACGATATCGGTTCTGACGGCGTATTGTGATGTCTGAGAAACCGAACTTTTTAGAATACGATTTTACAAAAAATAAATAAATAAATAAAATGACAATAAAAATGAGCTAAAAGTCCTAGTCAAACCAGAATTAGTGACGACCTGTTTTTTGGTATTAAACGAGTGATGTATGTAACCAAACCAACACACCAAATCCCAAATACATATTTGAAAAAGTAACGGTATATCCTAAATATTTATATCTCCATGACTGACCAGGTAATTTGTTTAAAACATTATTAAATAGTAAACGATTTTGTTCTAAAACCTTAAAAACAAGCATGTTTTAAAAACTAAAACCGCGGTTCAAAATACGTAAGAATACACAATGAATCTCCGTGGACTTTAATCGGCCACTAAAGAGCCCTGACCTCCTAGAATATTGGATAAAATACAATTTTATCATATTTTTATTACAGATCCTTTTAAAAGCCAAGATACTACATCGTCCATCGATCCATTCAACGCGGCCTTTTCAAAACAAGTTAATGTAAGCTCACGTTCTACAACAAATAATATATTTTTGTTTATAAAAATATGTTTTAGGGTGACTTTTCTTCAGATCCATTTGGTAGTTCATTTAATAATCCGCAGGTAGATCCATTTAATGCATTGGAATCGAATAAGCAAACTGGAGTAGCTTCAGAGGTATGTACGAAATCGGCAAAATAATGTTATATTTTAATCCAGACATTCTAGTAGGGTTTTTTTTAGAATTATTGTTTTGCAGAAGTTTTCTTTCTTGTCCGGATCTTCAAATATTTAAGCCCTGTCTCGTTCCTTGTACAGACTTATTGGTTCTTGTCCTAATATACAGGAAGACCCATTATGGTCAGCAGATATCACCTTGATAATTAAAAAAAGGCTAAAAACTATAGGATTTAATATTGAAATAATTTTTTAAATTTATGGTACACCTCACAAAAGCGCTACCCACCAAACTTTCATTTGTTTAAATGGTACATTGTAATTTTTTTCTAGAATGGACCAAAGTATAAATATGGGTTAGTTTGTTCTAATAGTTATCGCAACATTTGCATTTAAAGATAATAAATCGTATATAATCTTTTTAATAAGTTAAGATGGATATTTTCGCGACTTACCGTTTTTAACTACTAGTTGATAGCAGTTCTTTCCCCCACCATTCTAACCGTGTTTAACCAGCCTATCCTCGCAAAAACGAAACGGTATATGTCAACTTACTACTAATGGTTTAATACACTTTTAAGTTAAATTTAAATGTAAGGTCTTTGGAGAGTTAAGAAGTAAGTCGAAAAGATAATATATAAACCAAATTTTTCATTTAATAAGATATTAGCTGTTTCCAAGTCAACTATAATAAGTAAATTTTTCCTTTATGATTGTAATATAACTGTATTAATTCATCCATTTGGGAATTAACTAATAAACCAAAAAATCTGCAATCCAAATAGTTGTTAAACCATAGCAAAAAAAACATCACAGAACCAAAACAATAGAAAAGCCGCGAATCCTCGTATATAATCTTTTTAATAAGTTAAGGATATAAGGAGTTTTCCTACTATACATTTGCAAATATTTTTTGTATTCTGTTTTTTTTTTAATAAATTTTCTGTATATAATTTTTTATTTAATGTGTCATTCTCCTTATTCTTAATTGGTTTAATTTATTTATTTCCCGCTAAAGTGTTTTTCCTAGTAACGTTTTTTAATATTAAAAATGGCGATTTTTTAGTATGTTATTAGCTTTTTTTTTTGTAAAAAGCAGTTAAGACTTTGGTTTGGTTTAAATCGGATCTTTTTATCTTGGAACAGTCGACGAAGGCTGTATACCTAAGTACTAACATACCGTGGGTGTCTTAGGTGTGGTAAGAGGGCCTTTATTCACACGGGACTTTTTGGAGAAGAAAGGACTCTTCTGCGGGTAGCTGGTTTCATATCCTGGACACTCTAGAGAGGAAGGAACAAACAACGTGGGAAGTTCCGGGCTTCCCAAGTTGGACTGTAAAAGGATGCATAAAAGTGGCACAACGTATTGCTCTGTTGGAAGCTGCCAAAGGAAGAATTATACTGGCCAACTTCTCGGAGCAGAAGCCGTGAAAATACTATAAAAGAGCACTGATCACCTCAGCCGGTCAGTGAGCAAGCTTTAAATGAAATCAAGAATGCTAAGAGTTGTAGGATACGCCATTCCACAGACATAAAAACAAAATTCTAAAGAGAGTCTAATTTGAAATACATACATAATTTGGAATACATACAGAGTATACAGATTAGAAAGAGAGAAATACTTTCTGACTCAAAAGTGGAATCCAAGCTTCTTTGAAGCTGCTGAGGCTATGGATGTAATGTGTTTGTGCCAGTTAAGGTTATTCTCAAACGTAATGCCAACAAGATTGAATGATTCTTTGTTGTCATATGTGACGGATGAGCATTGACAGATTTTTTTCGCTACTGCGAACATGACTATGTTTTGGAGGCATTAAACTGGACAAGATCTTTGGCGCTCCAATCCAATTATGGTTTAAGGTCTTGTGAAAGAGATATCTGCGTTCCTGCGCTTGTTTTGCAAGTCAGACTTAGAGGCTGGCTTGAAAAATTGAACATTTGAGTGAAAGGTACTATCATCAGTAAAACTATTAATAGGATTGATTTTGAAAGAGAGAAGATCGTTGACGTGAAGAAGAAACGAAATTGAGCGTACTGAGCCCTGTGCATCCCAGCTTTTAAGCTCTCCTCTCCGGCAAAATGTCCGTCTTGTACGAGATTCAAGAGAGGCGAGTTAAGATGAATGCAAGCATGGGAGTATATTTTTTAAGACGATTGCTGGTATGTCATCTAGTCCGGACGATTTTTTTGCAATTAAGGGAAGAAAGAATAAGCTTGTTCTGTTTGACTTTAAAAATGATATTGAACATTTTATGAGGAACAAGAACAACTGTTGGAAGAGGAAGATTAAGGGGAGGATCAAGGGTAGAATTAGCAGCAAATTGTTTGACAAACATTTCGGCTTTTTCTTTAGCGGTAGCAACAATTTCATTTTTAAAGGTTAGAGCTGGAATAAAAATTGTGTGGTACATTCCACAATAATTCGTTGATTTCCCGACCGCAATAAAATTTAAATGATAACCCTCACTGGTAAACCCAGCCATAAATAAGTTGCCTGACAAATATCTATTGTGTAGGCACAACACATTTTAAAAGAGTACAGGTCCTGATTACCTACTAATATCAATAGTTTAGGTTGGCTATTTTGGATGCTCAATAACACACACGAAAATAACGCAAAGTTTGACAAACTTCAAACGACTGATGAACTAAGATAAAAAGACTATTATATTGAACACCTACAATTTGCCTTTAACCTACATAATATACCAAAAAGTAGGTACTATAATAAATTAAGGAAATTTTAAGTCCGGACCTACATGCGGGTACCCAAAGTTTATGAAGTTTTACAACTAACAGTAGCAGGTAAAACGAGAAATCAACGAATTATTGTGGAATGTACTGTACAAAATTTTTGACTTATGTTTTTGGAAAAGGACCAAAAGGACTAACTGCCATTCGAGCAAGAAAGTACTTTATTAATTAGTCTTTTAAATTGGCATTATATGTTAGCAAGGCATCTTAATTACATAAAATAAATTAACATGAGCAGAACACTACTAGCAAACATTTAGTTTCAATTTCGACATCGACTTCTTTAGTGAATCTGGCGGTTTTATTTGATTATAGTAGTAATTATAATGAAATTTGATAAATTACACAACTCTTAAGTGTTTCGACATTATTTACATATTTTTGACAGGAAAACATATTACTATATTATAACAAATGTTTAAAATGTCTTCCATTTAAAAATGAATGGGACTGACGAAGACCACCTTTGTAGGCTCAGTCATGAGAAGGAGCAAACACCCACATAATAAGCTTGTTTGATGCCAATCTGAAGAGCTATACCTCTGGCGGTGACCTCGCTAAATGGATACGCACCTTAACATGAACAGCTTATTTTACCTTGTATAACTTTATTAGTTCTACCTATTTTGATTATAGTAATAATTGGACATTTTTGTAAGACATACTAAAATTACATTTAACTCTAGAAAATACATACCAATAAAAATTGTAACACTTATTCCATATACTCCTTATATCCAATAACCCAGATTATCTGTATATATTTTTCCCCCATGCTTATGTTTAGGCTGAAAAAGATCCATTTGGTTGTGATCCGTTCGCGGTGCTGCACGCTCCTACTAGAGATAGCGTGACGGTTCCTTCAGGACCTCCAGGGCGACCGTCTAGTCCAAGTCCCGCCTTGCCGCCTAAAAAAAGTAAACAACCACCTCCAAGACCAGCACCACCTCGACCAGCTCAGCCACCATCGATGAAAAAACAGCAAGATGCATTTGGTAGCGACCCATTTGAAAGTGGTTTTGGCAGTGGTGGATTCGCTGATTTCAGCGATTTTGATGCTAAGGTAAAGGAGTAGTTTTATATTATGCTATAGTTTAATGTATTATTATTTGGTGTTCTCCATTACTTATGCTTGATTTTTCGTCGTGATTAGTACCTTAGTCCATTCATCCTTGAAGACGTGGAATCCTTTTATCAATCTAACATCTAACCCAACTTTGTCATGTTTTATTTAGACCAAGATGTCATAGGTATATTCTACACAGTTATAACCAACATAAATATCTATTATTTCTTTGTTTTTTTTTAATCCATTTTGAAAAAATAAGATTACTCTGAACTGCGATGTTTTTAATGTGAGAATAATAAAAATATTTGGTTATATGAGCCTTTAAGCCAATTTCAGATATACCATCTGCCAACCACTTCCGCTTGCACCAGAAAAGATGGGCAGTTATATCTAAAATCGAAATCTAATAACAAAATATATATTTTCAAAAATTCAATGTTTCAGATTTTAAATAATATGGAAAACAAACATACAAAACATAAATCATTAAATTCGGAGCTTTTCTTTAGGACTTCCGAGAAAAGACTTCATTGACGCGACTAGTAGAAACATGTAGAACAGTCAAAAATATTATTTAAGGAGACCGGCGACCGACCAAGAATCAGTATTATTAGTGTGGCGATAAACTGTTTGTGAGAATTTAACAAAATCATCCTCAGTATTAACTTGCCCGAGTTTTGGTCAGTCCATTATAAAGTGACAAAAGAAACCAATATCTAGAGTTGCAAAAAAGATATAAATTTAATAGTCTTGTGGATCAGTCATTTTCTATTTAAATACCAGCAGTATGGCCAAATCATCCTAACATTTTTGTTAACAAAGTCCATTATAAACTAAAGATAGAGATCGAACGCTGTAAGAACAACACCGATACGTCACGGTCTCATATGGCAAACTGATATAAAACCGTGACGTATCGGTGTTGTTCTAACAGCGTTCGATCTCTACAAAGAATTTTTAGATTGCTTATGTGATGTTTAATATAAAATAGCCTTCTCCACTGGTGTTAGGGCATGATTACACCCATCGAGAGGCATTCATCGCCCAAACCGTCTGCCTTCTGGCTGGCATCTTAGTAATTCCGTTGTGGTATACATAGATATTACGTTAAGTAGAAGGGTTCCTAATCGTCTTTATATATCCTTATATTTTTAGTGTTTACATCGAAGCGCTTTATTTGATATAATGCTCCCGTCCCAACCTCTTGCTTCCCATTCCTGTCCATATCCTTCTTGTACCATTCCTATCTGGAACAGGTATGTGGTATGTATTTACTTATCTTTGTTTAATTACTTTTGTTTTTTATTATAATATAAGTATTCTTTATCAGTAAAGGTTTTTTATGCCTTAGCTGGCTTTATAAGAACTTTGGATTATTTTTATAAAAGTTATATACAGCGACAAAAAAAAATTGGTCGATTCTTGTTTTTTTAAAGAAAAAGTTAAACCTTTTATTATTATAAGGCACATAAAGTCATGGTCAGTGTTACTTAAATAGGGTATAAAAAAACAAAAATTAATAAATTAGGAAGCATTTTAAACATCTAATTTTTTTGTATTTCCTGTATTTCTTGACTTTTTACAAAACGTTATTGAAGTATTTTTATTTAATCAATATTCATTACAAATTAAAGTGAAATGAAAAAAACTCTTATCTTACAAAAAAAACTATACCTGTTAGAGACCAGTGATTAATGTCTTATTACCTAATAGTCGTAGATAAACTTTACTAAAAAAAAAACTAAGGATTCTTTAATTACACATTTGTCGCAAGCTATTGTAATTATTATTGTCTGATACTTTAGTATCAGAATACATACTTACAACATTTAATGATCAATTCGCTGAGAGAGGTAATTGCCCGAATACGCAATTGACCGAATAAGAATTTTTCCTAACAAAAATAAAATGATTTTAAAAACACCATTAGCCGAAAGTAAAAATTGGCTGAATAAGACAACTGACCCAATAGAATATTAAACAAATGGATATTTCGACAAATACGACAATTGAATATTAAATTTAAGTTGAATTAAATTAACTTAAAATAGATTACCACTTTTAAACTGATCAAAATGACCATAAGTTACCGTTGCAAATTTATCCGCAATTAAGGTAGTCGGCCTGACAAAAATTAGCCTTATTTAGATTCAAATTAATCATAGTTTATATATAAAAAAAATATTCAGTCTACACAGTTTATCTCAATTAGGGTAATCTAATTTTAACCAAAAGTTACCTTAAAAAATTTATTTTTCTCGCTTAGCACTCCTCTACACTTTCCGATTTCGTAATGTTCTTAAATAAAGAAATTTTTATATTAATCTTACCACTGATTCAATGTTCATTTATGTAAGTAGCGCTTTCAACAGTTGGCTACTTAGTCAGATGTTCTAATTATTGATCTTTTGTTGTCTCTGTGTATCGATACTATTCTATAAAAAATGTTTTTATAACTAAAGCAAATAAATAAAATAAATTAACGAAAGGTATATTGCAGGTAAGGATTTTGCTTTTAAAATATTAACTCTCTAATCCAAATACCTGTCAAATTTATTGGTTGCCGCCGTATATCATTATTAAATCCCTGTTTACGTTTCAGTTTTCCACATTGTTAAAAATTACTTTTAAATATTTTTGGTTGATTTTTTCTTGCATCAGATTTAGCAATTTTACTCTTAAAAAATCCTAACTTTACACATGTTTTAAAAACAAGAACAGCCATCGCCCACAAGAACTGAATTGATTAACTTGATTTTATCGAATTATGCTTTTTCTGTTAAAAGGAAAATAATAATGTGTCTATAATTACACTGTCCTTTAGTAAATAAATAAATTAATATTGTTAATATAAAATAACATTAGCGTTATTTAACTATATTATATTGCAATATCACTTAAATGTAAAAGTTCATATAGCTCTTTTTATATTTATTGTACTTTTATTTATAAAACGACAGTATATATATTTTTGTTTTAATATATATATATATATATATATATATATATATATATATATATATATATATATATATGAATGCATTTTTATATATATATATATATATATATATATATATAATCCTGCGCCCCGTTAACTATATATATATATATATATATATATATATATATATATATTAAAATTAACGCCCGACCTTTAATTGTTTTCCATATTCCCCAGTGTAAGTGGCTTCCAATCCCCCGGAACTTAATTTTATTAAAATTTATTTTAGTCCTAAAATTAAATATAGAACCTAATAATCATCATCAGGAGTAACCGCCAACACCGCCTGTTTTTTCCACAATTTACAGAGGTGAGAAAAACATTGCAAATATTGGTATGAAGATTATTTATGTTATCGTTTTAAAAGTGTCGGTTTTTTAAAAAATAAAGAATATTTATATTATATTATATTTATTTAGGAACGCGACAGTAACAGATGGATGTTATATAATTATATATATATATATATATATATATATATATATATATATATATATATATATATATATATATATATATATATATATATATATATATATATATATATATATATATATATATATATATATATATATATATATATATATATATATATTTCATATATATATATATATATATATATATATATATATATATATATATATATATATATATATATATATATATATATATATATATATATATATATATTTCAGCTAATACATATTATTATTATTTTATTTTCTTTATGGTTATTTTAAATTTATATTTTATTTATTAGTTCACTGCCCGATGATCCTGCAAAAAACCTGTTTATAGCAGCAAGTATTTATTTTTATTTATCATTTATTTTGCAATATATACTAACAACATTTTAGGTGATGCTGACTTCGGGTGCCTGGACTAACACAATTTTTTTCAACCTTTTCAGCCTTAATAATTTTAAACGTATCCTCTTCAGTTATCTTCTACCAACATCCCAGCACCAACTAGTCAGGTCCAAGCCAAAGGTCTGGATTTTTCTGACGACCCATTTAAGGACTACAGATATGAAGACCCATTTAACATTACATTTGACGATGACATAAATGATACTAAGTCCGCAGACAAAAGCAGATCTGGTTCTTTGGATGTACTTGGTGCTTCTGCAACAACTGTTGACAAATTAGAAGAAAAGTTTGATCCCTTTGGCCTTGAAGGTAGACAGTCTGTTCCTCTAACTGCTTCTGCAGATCCGTTTTCCTTAAAATCTTCTAAAAGTGGCCGAGCTTCAGCCCCAGTCAGTTCAGAACTTCTTACCGAAGATCAACAACTGGCGTGGGCGGCTAGGGAAAGTTTAAGAGTGGCGGAGGAAAGAAGAAGGCAACAGGAAAAAGAAGAGGAAGAGCTTCAGTTGGCCATAAATTTGAGTAGGATCGAATTAGAGAAACATTAGCTTTTAGTAATTTGTGGTATTACCTCAAGAATAGATGGAAAGCGATTTGTAATATAAACTGTTTCCATTAAAGTAAATACTGTAATTGATCACTTTAAATAGAACACCTATTTTAACAAGTTTTTTGAATATTTCGCTATATATGTTAATGTAGACAAATAATAAAAAACGAAAATCGGCTTTCTATGTGTAAAAATTTGTTAAGTAATAAATACAAATCTTTTATTTATGGTTACAAACATATCAGTATATTACTTTTGCCAAAAAATATAGTTTAGTTACTTTTCCTGTTTAAGTTAATTATTATATTTATAGTTAAGAAAATACCCCTTAATAATTCTATTTTATTCTATATAATATTATAAACATGTGTTTTTATTTTGTTAGCAGATTGTTAACCAGTGTTACAAAAGAGATTTAAGACATTCATGAAAATTTATTAATTTTTTAGTTTAAAATAGACACACGAAGAAACTCGTTTATTTAGGACCCGTTTTTTATGTCTTTATTTTAGACAAAATATTTAACAATTAATATTTATACCCTACTGGTATTTTTAAGTGGCCTTTACCTCAAAGAAAATAACTTATTTAGAAGTGGTTCTATGTAGTGGTAACTATTATGCATTACCCAGAGACCACTGAAAAATGTGGACTGGATTTAAGTAATAATTGTTAATTAGTTAGGTTTCCATTTAAATTTTATTTTTAAAGTTTGAATAAATTATCGATTTTCTAATAAAAATCATATTTCCATTTTTTAGCTTCTTTATTAATAACTAATAAAAAGGTTTATATATCTTAATAGTTATATTTAAGAATGTAAAGATTTTTTGTAAAAAAAAATGTATTTTTTAAACCTGTCATGAAACAAACTATTTCATTTTAAAACGGAAACATATATGTTAACTTTAGTATTATAAGACGTAGAACAATTTTTACAAAAGAAAAATATTCCTTGTATTGAGCTCCTCCTTTTAGGTCATATAAGTTTTATTGTTGTCAAAACGCTTGAAGTTAATAAATCTCTAGAGTTCCATGGTCAGTGCATGTCCGACAATGGTAACATTAAATCGCTGAAAATTGGATTCTTTGATTTGACAAATTAGACCTTAGAGTTGCATTCCAGGCTGGTAATATTTTTTTCATAGAAAAGTTTTTAAATACTTTTAGACCAGGATTCTTAATTTACGTGGCTAATGGATATATATATATATATATATATATATATATATATATATATATATATATATATATATATATATATATATATATATATATATATATATATATATATATATATATATATTCTTTAAGAAATGTTTAAACAAGTATATATATATATGTCAAAGAAACGTTAAAACCCCCTTATTTACTTTTGTAACATGTCCTTGTCGAAAACAACAAAAAAAGGTTATATTTACACTAAGATGTTTAAAAAACTTGCTATACATCACTTAAAGTTAAACGTGGCTGTCAGTTAGCTCTTTCTGATGACAAATCCAAAATACATTAAATTGCCGCCATTACCGGATATGATGGGTGCTATGACAGAATGTGTGCATATGTACGTACGCATGATCTAAACAGCGATTTTTGCATAACGCCGTTATCGGCGATCGCGATTTTTAAATAACGGCTATTTAAAAGCGTTATCGCCATCGCGACTTTTCGCACTAGGTCAAACTAGTGTTTTCATTTTTTGCGGCTATTAGCGCTCTCAAGTGATTCATTTTGTTACTGCATATTTATTTCACTTGCCTGCCTCCTATGGTACTGATCATAAAGTGTAAAACTCAAGCTGTTGACTAGGAAACTTAGTTTTTTTTTAATAAAAAAATAAAGTAAAATACTTACTTCTAAAAAATACATCATCTTTGTTAACTATATGGAATAATTAAGTGAAATATTATGGAAAACCCTTGGTATAAAATACGTTGCATTTCGCTCTATATCACTCAACGCGATGGAAATCGATTAGCTGTGTTGCATGTTAGTTGACGCGATTTCGCATATTCTAAAAAAATCGCTGTTTCTGTCAATCGCCGTTATTTGCGATTTTATTCAACGTTTGCTATTGGCGATTTTTCAATAACGGCTATTAAATCACCGGTCGTGATATATCGCTCATCCCTAATATTTAGCTCGATGCGCACGAGGTATTTACTACTGATTTAGTTATCTCTGTTGTGGTGTATACTTTGGTTATGAAAATTGTATACATCAATTGTTACTAATATTTTAACTAAAACATTAAATGTAGTTCAAGTGATCTTGTAAATCGTCATTTGGCAGTATGTCACTGCCAGTCCTTGTTAGTTTGTTGGCTGTAAATATTAATACACCGTTAAGGGTTCAATACATAAAAATCGAAGTAAAATAATTTCTTCTACTGCATAGTATAGGGTTAAGTCGATGTTTACAAGCATATTTCTTTAATAATAACGGTAATACTGATAAATTTAGTTAATTAATAATATTTAACAAATTTATTTTACGTGGGCATAATATTAACTTTTTTTTTTAAATAGGGGAAAGTAAATAAATTGTACAAAAAGTTCCAGTTTTATTGCCTTAGTTCCTTAGTTACTTAGTTACTTGAGGGTAAATACATGACCTCTAGCTAAAAAAAATATATATATATATATATATATATATATATATATATATATATATATATATATATATATATATATATATATATATATATATATATATATATATATATTGTGATAATGGGTTACAAATATTAAACTTATACCTTTTAAATAGAAATCATTGTGTTTATGTCGTAGTCTTTTCGTGAAATTCTTCTTTTTACAGAGATCCTAGGCTCTAATGAAGCGTCGGCGGATCATGTAAAATAATTAAGCTTTATGATACGCCTAGAATTATCATTGGCGCTATTTCGTCATATTATGTCATAACATAACCTGAATAATTTTAAAGTGGTAAATTCATGCTTTAATGATTTTTTAATTATTGGTTTATGCAAAACTAACTAGAACTAACCAGAACTAATCTGCTTCTTGATGAAATTGCTAATTTTTACATTTGGTCAGGTTACGTTACGACACAATATGACGAAACGGCGTCGGATTGTGTAGCTTGATTATTTAACATAATTTGCCGGCGCTTTATAAAGTGACTAGGATCTTTATAAAGAGACGGATTTTATTAAAAGACTACAATATATATATTTTTTTAAACTACCTATATCTATCTCGTACCGTCATCAAGCTATACATATTAAAGTGACAATAAATTTATTCTTATTAACTATTAAATCATTAAATTGCCAGTATTACAAAATCCATTCCATTCTGACATTTGAGTAATATAATGTTTTATGAGTATAACTTGAAGTTTGATATTTAAAATGGTCACGTATTCTGTCTTAATGCCGTCATTAAATATTGTTAAATTTACAATTGGAATAAATGGCTATCGAAACTATTCTATTTTCATAACTAATCATCACTTTCCTTCTGACCAATATGAAAATGTTGTATTTCAATGTTCTGCCTGTGTGTGTATGCTTGCTTCTTTACTGCGTTTTTTTTTTGCTTTTTAGAGGGGTTAAAAAAATCTTAAATGACGCACCAGCCTGTTGGTCTAGCAGCTGGCCAGTGTAGTTTTCAGTCCCTTTAGGGAGCTCATTAGCCACTTAAAAAAATACTTTTGCGGGCAGAAGAAAAACACTCTGGAAACCGTTTGCGCATTGTTTCAAAGTGCTCGCCGGTCTTTTATTGGGTTTAACTTCTAGACATCAGACGGGTTAATGCTGGGTATTTTATAAAATATCTATTAGAGATCGAACGCTGTTAGAACAACACCGATGCGTCACGGTTTTATACGGGTTTGCCATATGAGACCGTGACGTATCGGTGTTGTTCTTACAGCGTTCGATCTCTACATGTAAACATTGTGGGTAAGTACAAAAAATTGGCCCCCTGTTTTATCTTAGGTAAGTGTCACAGGTAGGCAGGTGTCGCAGGTAAGCATCACATTGGTTGGTTCAATCTTTTTTTGGTTTTCAGATGTCAGACTATCATGCTGTTGGGGTTCAAAAATGTCTTCTTGTTTCCTCCCAACTTTTGTGTTATAACTAATCTACCTCCTCATCTTGTAATGTTGGGAATTAGTACGTAGGTTCATCTACCGTTTGTGCAGTCATTTCAGTTTTCCTACCATCTACGCATTAGGTTTCCTCTAGCAGTACATTTATTTACCCGTTTTTTAGAAATCTGGAGTTCTATAAGAGGAATGCTGGGTATGATTTCAGCTCCCTTTGTAGATACGGTTCGATAAGCCATGGCGCCCGGCGTTTGCGTTGCTCATTAGGATCTCCTCGTTTCTGGCCACTACTATCATAACTACGTCATCTACAAAGCCGACTTGCTTGGTTCCGATTGGCATTTCCCTTTCAAGAAGGTCGTCATATAGAATATTCCATAAAGTTGGGGCCAAGGACTGCTCTTTGTGGGACGCACTGTTTATGTTAAGGGTCTTACTATTGCCATCAGTCTTAAAAAGTATATTTCTGTTCGAAAGGTATGAAGAATAATACATATTAGGCTCTTATTAATTTTTCTGCTTCTTAATTTGTTAAGGATTAGCTGTTACGACGCGCCTTTTATCTTAAATTAAAGTATTAATGATAAACATAGCACATAACTTACTGTGTACGTGCGTATATTCTTCCTTTTTTTTTGGCTATTGCGATGACCCTGCTCAATGCATCCACAGCTTATCTTTCTTTTCTAAAGCCATCCTCCGGTTTGGTGCAATTTATCCTGTAGCCTACCAAGTATTAAGTGTTCGTACAGTTTGCCCTTTGCCCTTCTTAGACACAGCTCTTCTCTCTTTGTTCTATTGCACTGACTTCGATTATGTTCATATTCTCAACATCTTAAGCATCGGGTTTCGGGATTTGTTTCCATAATCTTACATTTTGCATATCCTTGGTTTTCTTCTGGATTAATATTAATTCGCGTCTGATTCTTTCATTTTTAGAGTAGAGTTCTGTGTGCTAGTATAAGCGGGTCATCGTGCTTTCACCTCGAAAACTTCTGGGTCTGTTCCGATCGGTTTGAAGACAGCTTCTTCAATTTATTTTCCAGAATTTTTGCTTTATCTAAGCCGTTTCTCACAGTCAGCTTGCTACTAGCTTTACTACACCCTTTATGGTTTTATCTAAAATCAGCAAAAATATTAGACAAAATGTAAATATGGCAAAATACAGCTCTTAAAAGCCAACCTTGAATGACAACTATTTATCAAGTGTCAATACAAAATAACTGCCCTTTTGTTCGCAGTTAATGTATCAATATGATATTTTAAATATATTAATTAAAATAATTTGTTTTCAAAAGTGATTCTAATAACTCCATTTGCAAGACTTTTTTTAATTATACACTTGTCATGGAATTTTGACAGAACTGACTCCAGAATAAGATTTTTCTTTAAGATTTCTTTGGCCCTGGGTTGGCCCGGTCCCGGTATAAGAATATAGGTATTAGCGATATTTGTAAGTGTTCTTATTTCAACTAATTATTTTTTTACGTGAAACATTTAAAAAAAATGTCTAGGTAAACATTTTTAAGCTAATTATGTATGTGTTCGCATCAAGCACTAAAATGCGTCATTCCCTAAAATGAGTTACTATATGTATTGACTAACCAGACTTTACCATACAGTCATTTCATGTAAGGCCTAGGCAAACAGTAAATTAAAAAATATTTTTACGCTGTTTCCATACTGTGTCAAACACTAATAATAAGGCTATAACGCTGTTTGCAATCCATTTTCTGAGTGGTCATATCAGAGAATGACGGATTTTAGTGTTTGACGCCGATATGACATTTTAGAAAAAATGTTTTAGCTTTACATAAATCGCTCCTGGTTTACCTAAATATTATAATATAATTAGATATAAAATATTTATACAATATAACATATTTTATTTTTCAACATTTTATTAGTATATTAGAGTAAACAGTTAATAAATGCCCGTTACGTTACTTGGGAAAATATGCAATCGTTTTATGCAATTTACTAAAATATTTAAAACACTAAAATAGAATATAAAATACAAGTTTTGCTTTAAATTATATTAAACGTAAATTATTTTGCTGCTCTGTTAAAAATTAGTTTGTTACGAAAATTCCTTCGTAAAAATATATATCATAGAAATATGATATGTAACACAGAAATAGAATATTTGCCATAGTAAAAAAAAATAAAATTTACGAGGTTGGCTTGAATTATATGTAAGTTCCCACAAAAAGTACTGGGCCTTTTAACCTTTTTGTAGTTGTGTTCTAGGTTGGGAAAATATACTGGATAGAAAACCAGACTTACTTTGCTGTTACTAAATATTATAATTTCTCGGGTTAAACAAACTGTTAGCTTATAAGGTCACTTGTTTATTTTATTCTAGTTTATCTTTACGATAAACGGATATAGCATAATTAATCATGTCTTATTAATATAGCATTTCCAAATTTTCATAATAATATTTATTTTTCAACACGTGTCAATTAAACGCCGAGACTAAAATAACTGATAAATCAATCTAAGTTATATTGTATTTAAATCAAAAATACAGCAAGTTAAACCAATAATTAAGCCGTACATTGTACGTTTGTAGTATTTGCGTGCTGCTTGCATGGATTTATATTGATCGTATTTTAAATTTAAATACGGTATAGTTACCTGTTTCTTCGGTGTCTGTATAGGTACCTCACCCTTATGTAGCGTGATAAAACTAGCCTTGCATAACCATATATTGTAACTAGAATTTCATGACGGACTAAGACACGTCTTTTGTTTGAATTGACCATTTTTTTTTATTTGTAACTTTCTAAAGTAAACTTTAATACATAATATTTAGTTGATTAGTATTTTAAGTGTTTAACCTACTAATCTATTTAAAAGATTGTTTCATTTTTATGGGATTTACATTACTATAATAAGTTGTCAAATATTTGCTTAAAGTTTTGAAGTAGTAAGAGGAATCGAGTATAATTTATGCACCAAAAGGTAAGCATATCTTTTAGAAAAAAAAATAGTTTTTTGTATAATATCAATATTTGTTTGTAGGCAATCTCTTAACCCCTTTTGAGGTAGGAATTTAGGTTAGCAAATGTAAAATTAATTAATATTACGATCTCGTCTTGGAAATGTTTTCTGATTACACGTTTAATTTTGTACTTGGGTGCAAACCTTATATTTTATAATTTTGACCATTTTTAATACCAATGAGATCCATTTGCTAACTACTTTCTGTCCTCTTCAGGTTAATTTTTACACTTAAAATAATTTTTGATTCAAACCTGTGCAAAGTTAGTTATAATAATGTTTAAAAAATAATACTCGAAGAGTTGTTTGTTATAAGTTAATACCGTTTAACGTGTTCCTTGTTAAGTTAGTACATTTAAACATGTTATGTATATATTGTTATTGCTGGATAAAACTTCCTTACCAGTGTTTTGATATTTTTGAAGTCTGCAACTTTATAGAGCTTATTTTAAAATTAAAACTCTTTATTTTGTTTTCTTATGTACATACGTTTTTAGTTAAATATATGTTTTTATTTAATTTTTTTGAATTTTATTTTTTTCAAGACAACCGTGTTTTTTAAAAAAATGTATTTTAAAATAATAAATCTCTAATGTATATACCTTAATATATTAAAATTACCATTAGTTGTAAGTATATTTACACCTTATTGTCTCACTACATGACAATATCCTTTGTATATGCCTAAGTGTATATTCGTAGCTTTATTATATTGTAAAGATGTGGTTTCTTGTTGAAGTAAATATGACTGTTAAGTTTCTGTGCCTCTTAAACAAACTATGATTCATTTTGGTGTAGGAAAGTTAGATGTCTAATTTACGACTAAAATTAGCACCTAAGTAATAAAAATTATAAAAGCATTACAATTTTTTCTTCTGCAACCTGTAGCAATGAGGTGATAAAAATTTTATTTATTTGATCCGACCACATATAAAATAGGTAATTTGCCTTTGTTACTAAATATCAGAAAATTTGTATTAAAAGTATGTGGGTAAGAATGGGTAACTATTTAATGTAGACGTAAAAATATATTTTACCCAAAACCTTATAACTAAGCGTTCCTATTACTTAGATGCAGGATGTGAGGGATCTCTGATGAAGATAAGTAATAACAATGTTCATATTTTTAACTATACTTTGAGAGGGAACTAGTTTCATTACATTTTACACTTCTCCAATTAATTAACGCACCACCAAAAAGTAACAAAAAGTTTAAAGTTAATTTTTTTTCGAAACCACTTATCCGGTTTGGACAATTTTTTTTAATAACAGGTTGTCTCTTTCAGAAAGTTAGTATACTACTCTATTTGCATAAAAACCTATTTTTTATAAATACCGGGTGTAACAATTATAGCGGACTTTTTCAATAAAATATATAACACCCCGTGGAGTTTAGCATTTACAGTATCAGGTTATAATTCAAAGTAAAATCTAGCCTTATCTTTTTAACACTTTTTGTTTTTTGATTTACTCTTTTATCTTAGCTACTACAAAAGAAACACAATTATATAGCAGAACATGTTTTTATTGACTTTAATTTTCATTAAAAGCACCAGAGTAAGAAGCAGGCTATGGAAAAACAGAAATAAACAGTAATTGTCATCAGGTAACTGAAGCCGTCAAAAAGCAGTTGATAGAAGTGTGTTTCCTGTGTTAGTCCTTAACGTTTTTTTTTTTTGTAAAATCTTTAATTTTGCTAGTATGCAACGTGAAACACGAAATCTTACTCGCGAAGAATGTGCTCAAGCATTAGTTCTGTTTGAGGAAGGTTGGAATTACCGAAGAATTGGCGTACGATTTAATGTATGTCATACAACCATTTCACGAGTCATAGAAAGATACAGAAAGACTGAAAGTCATGCTTGCAGACTGGGACACGGAAGCCCTAAGACATTGTTTTGTAACAGCCCGTACCCTTCAAAGTTACGAGATGCCAGTGGTATACAACAAAGTTACGAGATGCCAGTGGCATACAAGTTTGTGGAAAAACTATTCGTAGTCGACTAAGAGAACATAATTTGAGACCTAGAATTGCTGCTCGAGGTCCAGCTTTAACTAGAGATCATCGGAGAGCGAGGCTACATTTTGCCAGGAGGCACCATAACTGGTTAGAGGCTGAATGGCAGCAGGTATTATTTATTGATGAGTCCTGTTTTTGTTTGTACAATAATGACAGGCGTATGCGTGTATATCGGCGCCCTAACACGGTATGATTAGTGTAATTTTTTAAATACCATATTATTTGGAGAAGGATCTGTGATGGTCTGGGGAGGCATTTCTTTGACTGGTCGCACGGAACTTGTGGTCATAAATAATGAAAACCTTAGAGCTGAAAGGTACATATTGGAGGTTTTAGATCAACATGTTGTGCCATTTGCGCCATATATAGGACAATGATTTTTGTTGATACACGATAATGCCAGGCCTCACGTTGTTCGAGTTGTAACCAATTATCTCGCAGAAGTCGAAATCAATACCATGGCATGGCCAGCTCGAAGCTCGGATTTGAATCCCTTAAAGAACTTCTGGGCTACTGTTGGAAGAAGACTACGAGAGGAACCTAATCAGTTAAACATGTTGGAAGACGTTGGGCGGAGACTGATTCAAATATGGGAAGAAATGGACCATAATGATATACGGACCCTTATTTTAAGTATGTGCCAGAAGCGGACATACTTGCTACTGAGAATTTCGTTTACCATTTATCTTTGCTTTTGTTTGTCTTTTTTTCTTGTTAAATTTATTTCTTTATAAAAACATGTTCTGCTATAAAATTGTGTTTCTCTTGTAGTAGCTAAGATAAAAGAGTAAATCAAAAAACAAAATGTTATAAAAAGATAAGGCTTGCTTTGAATCATTAATTAATACTGCAATTGCTAAACTCCACAGAGTGTTATACCTTTTATGGAAAAAGTCCGTTATAATTGTAAAACCCGGTATTTATTAAAAAAAATAAGTTATGCGAATAAAGTAGTATACTAACTTTCTGAAAGAGACAACTTATTATTAAAAAGAAAATCGTACAAATCGGATAAGTGGTTTCGACAATAATTAACTTTAAACTTTTGGTTACTTTTTGGTGGTGCGTTAATTTATTGGAGAAGTGTATTTTCTAATATATTTTTTTCCTAGGAATCCCAGATTTTATGCATTTTTGTTTATTTCGTGATAGTTCACACCTTAGAGCATGTGTAAAAAGACAGATCACTTTGGTGGGACTTTCCATATGCCAGGTGATCTAAAAAATGATGTATAGATGCGACTGAGTAGCGCTATAGACAAGCTGCTGTAGTGTAAGAGATTACCCTTATCGGCAGCTCTGCGTTCTTACTTGCCGCGTTACTATTGGCTTTGGCAAGGTCACGTCCCTTACAATAGCCATGAGGTTTCTAGTCGGAATTTCGGAGTCGTTATTCTGAGTCGTATAAATATTGGTGTTACACGTGTTTTATAAGTTAAATCATTTTAAAATGTCTGGTGAAAAATTAGTTTGTGTCATTTGCAAAAACGACGATGATAAAGTGATTGCTTATGTAGAGAAAATTCAAAAAAGTCATGAAATATTAGAGATCTTTAAACATTATGGATTAAAATATAATAAATAATAAAAATTGATATTTTTGTACTCAGAATAATTCTTTAGTTGTATAAATAATTATTTTATTTCAATAAATCTGATTTTGTGATTTTATATTTTTGTAATCATTACTTTCTTTAATACGTTAGTCTTTATTAATTTTACATGAAAAAAATATTTAATTTCTGTATGAATTTTAGGTTTGAATACTGTCACAAAAAAAGTATTTTTTTAAATTTTGGATGTAGCTGCAAAAATATAAAATCGAAAAAAAAATAAAATTAATTTTCTAAAAAAAAATGTCTCTTGAGATTTGTTAAAAAAAAAACAATATTTTTGCACTAATGTCAAATATTTAAGTAATTCATTACATTTGAATTTGTATTAGAATTGGCTAAATAACAAATTTTTTTATGAGAAAAAAAATAACACAAAAAATATGTCCATTTAGCACACACAAATCAACACAATCCTTTTTACTTAAACCATTTTTAGCAGAAATTCACAAAATGTTTAATTTTTTTACTCCGAAATTCCGGCTAGAAACCTCATGGCTATTGTAAGGGACGTGACCTTGCCAAAGCCAATAGTAAGGCGGTAAGTACGCAGAACGCTGCCGATAAACGTTCTCTCTTACACTACAGCAGCTTGTCTATAGCGCTACTCAGTTGCACGTGTACATAATTTTTTAGATCATCTGGCATATGGAAAGTCCCACCAAAATGATCTGTCTTTTTGGGAATCTTTTTTTTTTAGTTAAAAATAATACCCTATTAAAATTTCAAGTTGCCTCAAATACATTTTTTATATTTTTTGCAAAACATTTTTGCCCGCGCCTGATAATGTTAAAACCCCGACAAAATCGTCTGGCTTATTTTTTTTTAATTCTTTAAACATACAACTACAATATATAAAAACTGCATATTGCCTCAAATACATTTTTGGAAAAAAAAATTAATATTTTTAAAAATATAGGGGTTGATTTAGCCCCGCTACCCACCAGCCAGGTCTGCAGTTCCGTGTTGGTGTTTAATAAGAGAAGTATATGACAAGTTTTCAGCTTGCCTCAAATACCTACCCAAAAATTGCTGCCAGCTCTGGGGCTAACCTGGTTGGCCTTTCTGTAAGCCCCCTCCCTGCAACCCCTTAATCTCTAAGTACTCTGGGTCTTCTAAAAGTAAATTCGATACTGTCAATAAAGTAGGGGTCTGCTCATTTCGTTCCACTTAAGCTAGGCCACAAAAGTTGGTTAATTGTGTTGAATTTGACTTAATGTAATAAATGCTAAAATTGACCTTTACCTTCTACTGGGGTAGCAGGAAAAGAAGTTGCAGGGAGGGGCCTCAAAACATTACAGAAAGACCAACAATAATATAAAACAATTTCCGTGTTGTCCCGTTTTATTTTAATAACACATTCAGAAAATAGGAATTTTAAGCGTTCCTTTTAAGTGATCTTGTTAAATAAATTTGCCTTTAGCCTTATATAGGACCAAAACTGTTTTTTTAATGACTAAGATTTTTTTTAAAGCTATGTTCGCGTGTTTACAAGATAGAAATTGACATAGGACGGAATGGCGATTTGATATCCATAAACAACCTTGGCAATAAAATTTACCTATTTTAATTAAAAAAAAAAAAAAACATTATTTTTAGTAAAAATGGCCAAGAAAAATAGCTGGAAATTATTTTCAAGTTTCTAAAACTACCGCAAAATGGCGTAACTGCAACAGTAAATTAAAAAACCTATTAGCTAGTATTAGTTACAATTTTGATAACATCAGCAACTAATTCTGTATCAGTTTGGTTAAGGAATTTTTGTCGTATTTCCAATAATAAGGAACACATCTTTTATCAAAAGTGGTTTAGGTGGATACTTGTTTAAAAGAAAATTTAAAACTCTTTTAAATGTCGTCCTTTTTGGTGTGGGATAGTTTATAGGGCACCAACTAGAGAGCGTTGTTTAAAAAAAAACTTGTTTTTCAAGATTTTCTCAAGAAAAAAGAAACGATTTATTTTTTTATTGAAAGTTTAGAAGAGAAAAAATACCTACTCTTTGGCGAAAACCGTGTTTTGATATCCCGGTTTTGAGTTATTTCAAAGTAACCTGTTTTTCATGATTAATAATATTAACAATTTATTGTAATTTTAACAATTTATTCGATGAATTTATTGTGACAGAGTATAATACTACAAAGTAAAAAACATACCAAAAACTGTTTTTTTTTACTAGCGTGTGGAAAGCAGCACTTTTCCGCACTAGTGCGGAAAAGTAAACCCTTGCAAATTTCCCACTTAAACAGGTACTTAAAATGTTTTTAATTCTGAAGTTTGACTTAGTATGATTCTATTATTTGCATAGTATTCTTTTATTTGTACAAATTAGGTGTAAAATCAATGAAATATTCACTAAAAATTAATATTGTTTTAAAAACATTGTTTCAAACATCCTGGTATATATTAAACTTGCTTGTCAGATTTTTAGTTTTGACCGGTGCCGGTGTCCATATTATAAAAGATCAAAGTCATTAAAAGTCATCGATAATTAAAAGTCTTTAGTACATTCTGATCCAGTATCGTTTCCATGATTTTGAATAAAAAACGTTTCCCATGGAGTCTTTTACAAGCTGGTGTGGTGAGAGGAATTACCTGAATCCATACCTATGGTCTCAAAGCAGCCGAAGCAAGTATTTCAAAGTTAGAATTTAGATTTGTTGCCGTCCAAAGTCGCAAAATTTATTAATGATGGCACAGGTACATGAAAGAATATACAGCATTTAAATATTCCAAGCTGGTGTGGTGAGAAAAAAATCAAAAGTATTAAAGGGAAAGTGCCTATTTATGGCATATTTCGCGGAACTTTAGCTAAAACATGTAAACCCAATACCTTATGGTCAAGGTATTCCATGTTAAAAAAAGTGTCATTAAGATCGAAAAGAACATGTTTTATTTAAGCAAGTATTTCAAAGTTACATCATTTTTTCCACTTGAAAGAAGCAAAACTCGTTCGGTCGTTCGTGAATGCTGTCGCGTGCGGAAGAAGGCTAAAATTTTCTCGAAAGATGAAATAGCAAAATTTATTAATGATGGAAATAAAAACCAAATTATGTCTATCTAGCGATGAAGGTAGCTACAATTTTCGGACTAGCTGGTGCGTGTCGAGTATCCACTTAAACTACTTTTGATAAAAGAAAAATTGATGAAAATTAGCATTGATTATATAAGGGAATCTTTACCTAATTGTAAATATTCCAGACTCCAAAATAATTTTAGCCATTCTAGCCGATGTTTTGTCATTTCCGAGGAAATTAAAAATGGAAAAAGTATCTAGCTTTGTATAGAAAAATTTGCATTGGCTTGTACTATCTTCTCAGTACATATGAATAAATACTTTTGGCTTAAACTGATGCCCTAATCGTATCTAATCTTAATGAAATAGTTATTATATACATATCATTAAACCTCATTTACTATACACAGTTTACGTCTTCCAAACCAGAACTTTGATGCACGGGACATAGCTTTCGCCGTTCCTCAGCTACAATACTATGTTAGCTAATTCTGGGTGAAGACATAACGAAGGACCATATTAAAAGACTTGGAGGTTGGAAGTCATCATCTGTTGCAGAAGGCTACCTAGAAAGCTCTACAACCGTTTTCAAGAAGTCGCTCCACTTATCCAACAAAATATAATCCCAAAATTCATCTACCTTTGAACACAGCAAAACGCACTCGAGGCCCATTGGATATCCTTCCACAAACTTTGTTAAGTCGTCTTCTATCCTCAGGTAGAGGGCAAGCAACAATGTGTCTCTGTTATCACCTGTAACGACGACCGGTTATCAATTGCACCTCAACGGTCTCAAAATATCTCCAACTCCGTTGTACACCCGCAACTTACCCACAACAACTTGCATCTATATTTATTTTTATAGTCAGTGCGATTCATTTATTTCTTAGCAAAATGCTAAAAACTGTTCTTTTACGATTAATGTTTTAATAATAATAAAATTATCACAGTAGTAATGGTAAAAAGACACTAAATATTATCTAATGGTTGTTTAGTTTGACTTGTGGTTAGTTCTCACATACTCGTGGAAAACATTCACACTGTTGTACCTAACATAGTGCGTCTGCTGTCACGGACGTGAGTGTCTTTTCCACCCTTGACGGATTTGCTTACCCGAACTCCGCTTCGAAATGCTTTACTGCCCATCGTTCGTGTAAAGCCTGCTTATCGCGGCGACCGGTGCATTTGAAAAGTATCACGTTCTGCACTTGTTAGGTAAATAACTATTAAAGTTTGTATTGTATCCACTAGCGAACAGAATGAAGAAACAAAAACAGAATTGCCGTGATTGGGGCATTTATTTATTTTAGTTTAAATATTAGTCAAGTAGACTTGGAAATAAAAACAAAAGCAAAAGATTGGAAAATGACATGACTAACTCAAGATGACAGTTGTCAGTTTTATTTCAATTTTTAACTAAATAAACTGCTAACATGTTATATGCTACTTCATTTGGAATTATCATTTTTTATGCACATTAGATCCTAATAAGGCCACACCTATTACAAAATTAACACCAAATATTCACTTTTTCAAACTTGCATACATCGTAATTTAAAAAGCTTCAAATATTCTTTCAAACGAGTATCCTCTTCACTTAAACTACTTTCTTTCATCCGATAAAAGATGTAATGGGAGATACATTTTGTAGAAATTGAAAATGTTTCTACTGAATATTTAGAAAGTTGCAATATTTATCATCTTCCCCAATGTGGATCCGGCTACCCTTATTATTTTCATTATTAATTAAAGAGTTCTCAAATACAGTCCGTACCTGAACCAGTTCTGAACCAAACTGACGTTTGAACTTGGCAGAATTCGCCGGTTTGTTTCGAGAGTTTTTGTATACTGATGTTATCAAAATTGTACCTAATACTAGCTGATTTAAAAAAAAGGGTTTTTTAATTTACCGTTGCAGTTGCGTCATCTTGCGGTAGTTTTAGAAACTTGAAAATAATTTTTAGCTATTTCTCTTGGCCATTTTTACTGAAAATAATTTTACCCCAACGATATGCAATACTTAGTTTTCGAGATACAGCTGGTGTCCTTTCTTATTTGGACACCCGGTACATTCTTTTACACTTCTTGTAAGTAAAGCGCTCTTATCGAATGTGGAATATAGGACAAGGTGTGTATAAGAAGTGAAAAATAGTGTAAATTATTTTTAAATAATAAACACAGTTATTGTGACGCTTGAACGCAGTGGCTTTTTTTAAATTAAAGGCACCTAAATATTTGCATAGGAAAATTTTTGAGTGAAAAACTAATATCTAAATAATAACATAAACATAAAATATATCTGCTAACCTTCACGGTTTTTTTTGATGCGTGCAATAAAAAAACATAGATTATTTTGCAAAATTTGGGATCTGACGATAAAATTTAATCAAATTCACCAAAAAATTAAAAAAAAAAGGGATTTGCTTTTAAAAGACCAATTTTTTCCTAGGGGATACCAAAAAAATCAACTTTTTTTCGCGAAATGAAAACTTTTTTTTACCAAAGTGTTGCCCTTTAAGCCAATAGCTTCTAATATATAATTTGTGTGGGTCTTATGCCTTTGTTTTAATAAATTTAAATTTCTATGTTATTATGTAGCTGCACTTCATGTTGTTTCTATTTCATTAACAATTAAGTAATGTTTATAAGGTAAGGAAAACTGCAATAACGAAGAAAATACTATATTTATTCTGAAATTAGGTATAATTATACTTACGTCAAGCTTATTTTTGGGTCTTTTAAAATTTACATTTGAAATATCCATTAAGGTTAGCGGAAAATTGAAAATCATAATATTAGTTGTTTGCAATTCTTTTACTTTAAATTAAGTATTCATTTTTAAAACCAACCATTAAAGGTAAATACTATATTGGACATGGTACAAAATGTTTATCTTGAATTTTAGTAGCTATTTATTCAAGCTATTCGCTAAATTTTGGTTTATTTTTGGAACTTGTTTAACATCACAAATCTTTCACGATTTTACCGAATATAAACTTTACTATAGTACTTGTAAAAATATTTTTTTTCGAACCCCCCGATAAATCTCTCGTGGCAATATTACAGCTTACACATTTGAACTTCGACATGCAGATTTTTTAGGTAACTAGCATAGTTCTGAAAAGTTGAATGGCTTAAATCACTCTTACTGAAGGAAAAAAAAATACATACATTTTTTGAAGTCGATAAAAATGTATTAAGGTGGTAACTAACCCTATCAAAAAAAAAATAAATGAAGGTATGAGCAAGAATTTTTTATATTAATTTTTAACATTAAATGGCGTTAATTGTTCTTAAAACATTAAATTTATATGCGAAGTACACTTATAGAGGTAAAGGTGGTAATATGGGCCCTGTATTTATTATGAGCCTCCGTCATATTAGCGAAAGTATACCTGCAATCTAGCGGCGTGATCAACCGAAAACTCTAATAATAGCTCGAGGAAGCACCGCTCGAGTGTAAGCCCGTATTCAGTTCCAATGGGGGCTGCCAGTGACAAAAAGTGTTTTTCGTTTCTTGTGCTGATAAAAACTTTGTAAGGTATGTACATATTTCCATAGCTATTCTAACCTGCATTTCTAGTTCACAAAGATCTTTTTACAATAATAAGGATTACAAAACTATAAATTAAGTTTTGGGTTATAGTATGAAAGATTGCCATTTTACTATTCTTTTACAATATATGAGGGTTGTATTATGAGCCCCTATGTGTGCTTGGTAATATGAGCCCCTGTAAATTTAGGGACTCATATTATGTAATAATTTACAGTTTTTCTTTTGGGTGTTGCGTAGATGCCAAGAAAAGTTCTGAACCCCAAGAAAGTTGAATACAAAAAAAAAAGTTATGGAGCGAAAGCGACTGTGGCAAATGCAATCGAGGCTATAAAAAAGAAATGGACTTAAAATGACGTGCACTGCAAAATAATGTACCTTGCTTCCTACCCTACAAAGGCTTTCTAGAGAATTGATGCTTCTCTGACTAAAGCTGCGTGAGGACTAAATTGACCCGGAAATACATGAAAAACTGGAAAGGGGAATTAGTTAAGTATCTGATTATTAGGAAAGTAAATTTTATGGCCTGACCAGACCCAAGATGTACGCCGGATATCTTATGAACTATGTGAAAGAAATGGAATAAAGCATCCATTTACAGAAGGACTAGCAGGTAGAGGAATTGGTTTGACCATTTCATCGATCGCCATAAAAGAAGACGTACTGTCTTTCTGCTGAAGCCCCGCCAGCTGCTACAACTTTTTCCAGAGCAAACATCATCAGCAGCGGTAAACGCCTCTTTTTATTTGTTGAAAAGCTGAGCTAAAAAAACATAAATATCATGCAGACAGAATGATCAACGTAGTTGAGACTGGAAAATATCAAGTTGTTCCAGTCCAAAAATCTCTTCAAGAGTCGTAGGGCTGAAAGGAAAACGGCAAGTAGGGGCACTGGAAAGTTCTGCAGAAAGAGGGTCATTAGTGACCGTCGTTTGTTGTATGAGCGCGCTGGGGGATCATTTGTTCCCGCCTTTATTGATCTTCCCTAGAAAAGAACATGACCGAAACACTAACGAAGAGTACTCCACCTGTGTCAGTCGGGTGTTGCTATCCATCAGGATGGACATAATCCAGTCTGTTCACACAGACTGGCTTAAGCATTTATATCAACAAAACTAAACCAACAGAAGCCACAAGCAACTCCCATACTAAAAACATTGAGATTATTGACCTTGCAAATGGGACAATCATGTGACCATACTGAGCTTACTACCTTCACACACACATCACATAAGCTTCGGTAGCCGCTCGATAAAACTTTTGGCCAGGCTTTGAAAACCCACTATATGTGAAGCTATTCGACAGTGGATAACCAGAGCGAAAGACCAGCGATGCCGTATGAAGCATTTGTGAGTTGTTTGGGAAGGCATATTTGATGTGCCAAAACGGCGCAATAGCCGTCAAGGGTTTTCCTACAACGGGAATCTTTTCCTGCAATCAGAAATGTATTTTCTGATCCTGGATTTTGCACCATCGCTGGAATATGATCTTGACCTAGAAACATTAAAGAAAGGCAAAGGGCAAAAGTCAACACACAAAGAATTTGCTCAGTCTTCTGATCATCATACGTGAGAGTGAAATGCCTTCTGAGTGAGTCAAGCTCAATCCGATGCTATAAACCAAGTGCATGACGAGCGTGAGGCAGGGCCTTCTGATGTATGTCAATCGGATTTTTACAGAAGAGGAACAAGAAAAAGCAATCCGTCTCTCCAAAGGATATTTCTGGCCGAGTGCCTAAACTAGAAAGCAAAAAGCGACCAATAAGGGTCCCAAACCACTACCAAGGCTGCATTAGTTTGTTACGTCTTCACCATACAAAAATATTTTAATAAAGAAACAAGAGAAGAAAAGCAAAAAAGAAGAGAAAAAGAGTGACAAGGGAAGAGACAATGATAAAAGAAGGGAAAAAACAAATCAACTTTACCAATGAATGTCGCTAAAAAACGATCATGCATTAGCGCTAAATGATTTTGGGTCATCTGACTCTGATCTAGATGATATTTTCGTCAATTGGCTTTGGGGAAATCAGTGGATGGGGAATGGAAATTGGCGTTGATACCCTGAAGAAAAGATAGCTGTCTGCCTTTTCTGTGAAACACTGTACTCTGAGAAGATACAGAAGGAGAGCTTTGGATGCAGTGCCAAATGTGTGAAATGTCAACTGAATAATGAATGCGCAGGTTGTGAAAAAGACTATTAAGATTTTTGTAAATAACCGCTATTAAAAGCACTTGTACTTAAATAAAATTTGCTTTTTTTACTTTTAAATGCATTTATATTTTTTATATCCTGCTGCATGTATGTTTGTCTTTAAAAAACTGGGGCCTCATATTACCAACACACATGAAATTTGCGAAAAAAGTGTAATAGACTCACAAATTTACTATTTTTGTTCTGGAAACCTTAATTTTATTGAACAAATAGAAAATTTCAAAACCAAGTTAACAACTTCTTACTCTATATTATGCTATAAAAAAGAATGGGTGTAAATATTTTTATAACAAAATTATTTACAAAAAAAAATCAAATGAGGGCTCATAATACCACCTTTACCTCTACGTTTTACGGCTTATCAAATCGTTTAAGAGTCCATTCGCGCCGCGAAAAATTGGAACCAATTTGGGGTTCTGTGCATACTGTTTTTCTCAAAAACTGTATAAGGAGTCGATAATTTTTAAAAACTATATGAAAAGCCGACACTTACTTAAATCTAGGCTTCTGCCGTAATAGTTCTCTTAAATTTGGATTTTATTTTTAATATTTCCTTGAGTGAAAGTCACCCTTAAATCGATTTATGTTTAGATATTATTTTCTTTTAACTTTCGACCCATATTTTGTAAAACTCAGAGGAATAAATTTTTTGTTTTACTCATTGTGAAGATGTAGTTGAATTAGCTTACGTAGTAACTTTACTGTATATTTATATATAGAAAATCAGGTATAATATTCTTAAATACACATAAAAAAGCAAGGTTATAAGTATTTTCTACCCCTAAAAAATCAAAATTGTGTTTGATATACGTTTGGTTACTACGAACAGTTCTGAGTTTGACATAAGACACTGATACGCAAACGGTAATAAACGTCCTAAAACCAGCATAAGTAAAGCTTAGCATCAAAGTGATCTCAAGATGGGGAAAAAATAGGGACCAAGAGGTCAGCTCATTGTTTGAGATGCCCTTCGGACAGGTCAGTCCTCCCTCGTTTCCATCTTTAACAGAGACGCACGGATTGTTATACCAGATAGAGGGAGGACTGGAAAGAAGGCCCTCCAATCCCAAAGCCGATCATATCTGGTATATAGATGGCTCCGGGCATTCATCAAGGGAGTAGGAGCTGGCATTCATGGAGATAAGTCTAGAGAAAAGATAACCTTAAGTCTTGATTAATCAAAGGCACGGTTTTCCTAGCAAAAATCGCAGCAATAATGCATTGTGCCGTGGTGATTAAAGAAAAAGGGAGTAAAGGAAAAAACATAAATTCATTTACTCAGACAACCAGAAAGCGGCCTTGAAGGCCATCAGATTCTCCAAAAGTTAATTCCAAACTAGAGGGGATTAGTATATGTGTTCGTAAATAAAGTCGGCTTTACGAAACAAACTTACACACGGTAGCCTGGGTACCAGGCCGAGGGCCATCCAGGTAACGAAAAGAGGCCGACGACTCCAGCTGTAAAGAGGATGCAGCTACGGGAAATGATAGGTCTCTTGAGCCATTCTTGTGAAATCCCGGCAGGCCTCCTTAAAGCATCTGTAAAGAGCTGGGTAGACAGGAGTTTCAAAGCTGGTAGTTACGGTACACTGCACAACTATAGGCAAAGCAGTTCATTAGGACCTGCTCGGCCAAGCTTTACCCTCTGGACCTGTTGAGCTCCGTAGTCGTAAAGTCGTTAGGATAATCTAGTAGGTCAATCCACTAGATATTGCAACTCAACAAGCACCTGGAAAGAATAGGCCTGGTGGACGAGATAGCCTGTGAAAGTTTTGCCAGGAGGCTGAAGAAGCAACCAGCCGTACATGTGTGTTGCCATTTCCGTGAAGCACTATATAGATGTTTAGGTTTACTAGGCTTGGTGAGAAAAGACAAAACCGGCAAGATATGTGAGCGGCAGCGCGTCAAGACTCTGGAGTCTAGCTAAGAAGACGGGCCTGGACAAGGTATTCTAAGGAACGATAGGAGAAACCACAATATATCTGGCAAGGCTGTAGTGGGCGAGGTCATTTTGCCATCTCCGCTCAAGTAATCATAAAATCGAGAACTTCTCAGGCAACTATTCTTTTTAAGAGAAACCTTATCTTGCAATGCATCTACACAAACTCAGATATTAAAATAAGACCAGGATTTCGATACTCAGCAGATACCTTTGGTAACCAATTTCCTTGATAGTACCATTTCAATCATCAATACTTTTTTCAAGTTAACAGGTCAGCTCGGAGTAGTTTGTACTAGATATGCTTTAAAAAATAATCACCCATTTTGACCCTCTAAATGACCTTGATATCTCGTTTTTCTGACGGCTGATAAGGGAAAACTGACTCTGAGTTCGGATTCAGGGCGCCGAAATACTTAGGAATACCATGGTTCGGTAAAATAGTCAGGGACATTTTTTTTACAATAAAATCTGTGTATTTAATCAATGAAATGAATTTGTTTCAACTAAAGCGAGAAAGAAGTTTATTATTTAATTTATTAATTCAATTTACATATAATTATTATTTAGTAGTATAGTTATAAGTGGATGTTTTTTTTTGTTAAAAATATTCTTCATGTTTTCTACAATATTTTGTTATTCTAATTTTATTTTAATTTTATTTTTGGTATGAATTATATTGAAAGTGCAAACAAAATTGAAATTATTGATTACAAGAAAAAATAATAATATATTGCTATTTCTTATTTTCTTATCAGTAAAAATTATTAGAAATTTCATCACTATTCTTGTTATTTTCAAGCGAAAACTTTATAAATTTTACGAATAATAATTTATTTATAGCCTGCAATAAAATATTAAAAAAATATATTTAAGAATTTTAATACCCTAGGCCCTGAAGGCCTTAATAGAAGCAGGAACAAGGGCGCAAAATTGATAAGAGCGGCACTGGTTATATTAGATTTTACATCATCTGCTTCTAATATGGCAAGAATGATGGCGCCACTTTGACAGCATATTCCATTTAAAATGGTCGATATTTTGAGAGTTTGTATTACTTTATCACATTTTCATAATAAAATAAATGAAAATATCCCAACTGAAATGTGTAACTTATAAAATTGTATGATAGTTTAGTTTAATTATCACACAAGTAATTTTATGATAAAAGCAAAGGGCAGATATATAGTGGTAGTAAAGTATAGAATTTTTTATCATAAGCATAATTTGACATTAAAAGTGTTGTCGAAAAAGTGCGTTTACAAAAGCTGTTTTTTTTACGGTAGCAAATATTATCTTGGTATTAAAACAGTTATCGAGTTCCACAAAATGCATCGATCAGTTTTCTATGCAAGATGAGGATTAAACTGCCATTAATTTTTTTAACTGCGTGACGTTCAAATCCGAAACGAAGCGGCTAAAATGTTAATTAAAGGTTTACGGCTGTTTTTGAATAACAGCTATCAATAAAAACGGTTCCAAACTATAAGTCTACATGTAAGTTACTGGCAAAAGTTCTTATTTGTGATGTCCGGTGGTAAGGCAAAATAAATGGTACGCTTTATTCAGTTAAATATACAGGTCTGGTAACGAACCCACCGACCATAGAAATTATATTAGTATGTTAAAGCATAGGCAATATTCGAGGTGGGGTGTTGTTGAAAATTGGCTCAATGGGACGCTGTCCGACGAAAGGCGATAGCGTCCTGATTATCTGTTCTGTTTTGATTATTACTCCGACTGCTGTGAGAAGGTACTGCACGCTTGGAAACAAGCAGGCAAAATTACGATATGCCATATTCTGTGGAATTATTTGTTTTCATAAGTTTTTTTGTTGCCGACTGAGTTGAAATAAACTGGTGGTAAGATATCGGTCATAAATATAATTAAACAAAGATTCTACAAATAAAATTAATAATAATTCTATAAAAATGAAAAATAATATTTATTCCCTAAAACAGTTCATTTAATTAATAGATGTTCAAAAATGCCACCGGCTTGTGCTAAACAAGTTCGACAAGTTCGGCGCGCTCGTTGCAGAGGGAATTGTAGGAGAACATAAAGAATTGGTAGAAGGGCTTGAATACACGTATTTCCTATGGTCGGTTTCGTTTCCAGACTGTATATTGATTCTTACTACAACACTAATACGAACGGAACGTGATTGTGGCTTCAATGGCGGATGGCGGTGCGTTGTATGGATCCGGACCGTCGGATGTTTCCAGCTGTGGTATGTAGCGAACTGCCCTCTGGGTGGCGTACGTGCTCCTCTGGAAGCCTTCAACTGGGCGCACAAGCTCTGTAGTTGTGACCTGCGTGCCATCCTAATGTAGGAGTAGGAAACCAACATAACACCTCCCTCCGAAAACCGTATCCATCATGCTTCGCCTTTAACACAAAATTTCCAAACAGCAACAAAACTGTCAATCATGTTTGTATATACATACAATTGTGTGCCAATTACAACTATGGCACCAAATGCTGTCATGTACACCTAGATACCACATATCTATACATATATCTTAAAATAATACCAGAAAACAAATATGTATTTACTATTTGAGATATCGTTTTCCTGCCTGATGACATTCTACACTTAATTTGTATGTTACATCAATCAGGGGTACCTTTAATACAGTTTTTTTTATAGTGGGACGAACATTTATTTTATCGAATAGCCCATTGCCGTGTTTTCTTCTCGTTCTTTGTATCTTTTAAATTTCCCTGGTTTTTCACAACATGGGTTAAATGCGCATTTGGCTTGTTAAAAAATATTATTTTGTAAGGAAGACAAAAACTTTTCCAATTTGTATTACTGTATTCGCTAGAATTGTGCTTTAAATATAGATAAATAGATATTTGGAATAATTTTAGTTATATTGTATTTTTATAAATAGGTATTTACACTTTAACAAAACTATAATATTTTAAAATCGGCAAATATTTTTACAATAAAAGCAAAATGGTCTTCAGGTACATACCTAGGTTTAACAACATCAAATAGAGAGATGAGTATATAAGGTCTAATCGATCATGAAGCAAACTAGAACCAAAAACCAACCATAGGGGGGTTCGGAAATAAAAATGGAGCTGGAGCGGCGTCAGAGTAGAGTTTTGATCACATGACACGGAGCTTTAGGTGCATGGGCTAAGCGAACGCTAACTGGAGTTTGAAAACCTAACCTCGTTTATTTATTTATTCGATTGTTGCTGAACATTGCCCTGAGATTTTTTTGATATTTCCATAATAAATATAGGTAACACGTTGCCGAATAAATAACTCTCATAAAGTCATACTTGTAGAACAAACTAAGGTTTTTAAACATTTACATAATTTGGTAATACCTCACAACAACAAAAATTACCGCATTTTAAGCAATGCTAATTTATGTAAATAATTTTCAATGTCACTTTTAAACATGATATTTAATTAGTGTAGCGGAGTTAACAATTAGTTAAATTAGGTCATTTCATTTGTTATTTTGCTAATTTTACTAGTACTTAAAAAGTAACCAACCCAACTTATGTAAAACATTTAGTACATATGGTGACTCGGATTAAGTCCTCTAAAAAAGTTTTTTTTTCCGATTGATCGGATAATACCCATTTTCTGGAGAATTTTTTGGACAGAAGATATCTTTTTCCCTCAAGACCGGGAAAATACTTTTGCCGGGCTCATTTGTCACTTTTCTAGTCTTATTTGTCACTTTGCACATCCATGAAATAGAAAATAAGCTGCTAATTTAGCAGCTTTTTTATTTATGGTTGTTATGGAAACAAACTTAACTTTTTTTTAAATCTTTAGACAGTGCAGGAAGGCTGAGGCCTAAGCACTAATATAATGTGGGTGTCTTAAATAATTCTTATTGTTATAATAAGTGTCAAATCCAAGTCAAGCGGATAAATAGACCTGTTTTTAAATATTAAAATTTGTTTTTTTAATAGTTTTGGTTGAAAAAAAAAGATTGTTCATTACGGGATCTAAAAACAAATGTTTTGCAGGTCTCGCCAAGTTTTCAGGACTTGCCTACGGCTCGAGCTAGAAACCGCTTGGCTCGACCTGCAAACACCACAGAATAAAAAACCGAACACTACTTTCCGGTCTTCTAACGTAAATTACTACAGATTATGTAGGTAGGTATAAAGCAACGAAATTTTATTTCATTCTTTTTTTAATTTATGTGTATCTAGGGGATGGGAGGTACCTTACGAAATGAAATCCGGACTTATTACCCCAATATTCGGGACGAATGGTAACTTTATCTTAAGGAAAGGACTGATCTTTATAATCAGGATTTTTGGTCAGTTTATCTATATACCTACGTACATAAAAACTAAAGTATAAAAGAAAATATAGTGTAATCTACTTTCTTTCCGATCCATATTTTCCATTAATATTACGAGAAAAAACTTTAAATTCACAACACAAAACACTACTTGTTCTTAAAATGCGAGGAAATAAGCATAGTAAGGTTTAAGGTTATGTACTAATCTTCCTTTCTAAACCTGGCGTCGTTGTTAAAAAATCGTACATTCTCTGTGTAGCGGGGCTGCTTTTAAACATACGAGGTCGATATGTTAAATTATAATCATATCTAAAACGTATATTAAGAGAAGTATCGAACTTGTATCTAAAAGACTATTCTCTACATGGCAACATTTTAACGTTAATATAAAAGTACATAAAAGTTGCGTCAGTAAGATGTTTGTTCTATACCGTATTAAAAATATTCACAAGGGTATGTTATAGAAACGAAAATAATCAGTAACAATTCAAGAAAACGAAACAGATATGATAAAATAACGTTTAAAATTAAATGTTATCACAGTTACTTTGAATAACGTTACAAAACGTGCTAAAGATGTTCTTCAAGCTTAGTGGGAATAATGGAGATTTTTACCCTTTTCATTACAAAGTAATATCCTTTGAAAAGGTATAGTTTGTCCAAGCTAACATGTTTGCGTTGGCTTAAATGAATCAGGCTATTTCAAAAACAAAAATCACTAGACTCAACGTCAAAATCAGCTGATTGGCGCAAATCATCCAGTAATGGATTAAAGGCGTTTCAATTTTTGTATTACATTTTTCTTGTGTTTGGGTGTGTCATTTCGTGTTTCAAAGTAATTAGTGAGATTAGAGATTACTCTGCAGTGTTTTTATTTTTTTTTTTTGGTGTGGACTAATTGACATTGTTTAAATTTCATAATTTATTTTATTCTGGACTAAGTTTTTATTTTTATTGGTTTTTATTAACTAGAATAGATATTTTTTAGAGTATGAAACACAGTGATTACTGTATTTTCAGTTCGGAGGTAAGAAAATATAACCTAATATATATTTTTTGAAAAATAATGCTATCAGAATAGTGATCTTGCATAAGGTAAAATAACTCGTGTTAATAGTATCATAATCTAAAAATACATCCTTAGATGTGCCAAATATTTTAAGATTTAAATATATTGATGAATGTATTTTTTAGGATCCCATAGTGACAGTTGCTGACAATATAAGAAGCTTTATGGAAAATGAAGATTTACGGAGAAAATAAAAATCTTTGGGTGTTCCTCGATGAAACCTGGATCTTCGCGAACAGCTCTTTCTGCAGGTCTTGGCAGGATGACGATGTTTATTTCAGTGAAAAGGTAAAACATTTTCATGACGAATTGTACGCTAAAAAAATGTACTTTCCTTCACTTAAGGAAAAATTGAAGGGCCCATTTTTTTTTAATTCACAAGGTAAAGCACTTTTACAACCCTCCAATAAAATTTTGTTTTGCCTTCTAAATTGTTACAGTTTTACAAAAAAGTTTCCTCTTGCACACCGACAAGCGGTAGAAGACCTGTTTCTTTTTCAAGAATATTTTTACGGCTTCTGCTCCGAAGCATTAGCTGTTGTAATTCTTTCTTTTGCATATCCTAATTAGAGAAAATTGAAAGTCTACTCAGATGCAGCCCTTTATTGTCCACGTCACATTTCCCACTTTTTCCGCACCTTCATCTCTCGAGTTTCGAGACTACGAAATCTAAATATATTTAAGTGCCTTATCAGTAATTTACTTCTAACTTCACTCTAGACACATAGGGGTATCCTAAGAAAAAAAATAAATTTATGACAGATTCGGTAGATACCTCAGTTAGGGTCTGTTTAATACATAGGACATGTGATTAAACCTGTAGCTCTTAGACAACATTAAACTACAGAACACACTTGCTGCATTCTTATGAAACATTAAAGTATATTTAATTAAATCACTATTAAAATACTTATATTTTCCTCAGATACATTATTCTACATTCTGGTTTCGAAAAAGGATTTGTTGATGGTGCCAGTAGAATTTTTAAATCAAAAAGAAAAACAGAGATTACCATGGCGAGATGAAAGCTGAAAATTTTGAGAAGTGGGTTAGAGATGATCTACTACCTAATTTGAAAAGGCCTTCATTAGTCATTTTAGTTAATGTCAGCTACCATAGTAGGTTGTTAGAAATGAGAGAGAAGAAATTAGAATGCTTTTATTCAGGAGGCTGGTCATCAAGTGCTGCGCTTGCTTCCATATTATTGGGAATTTAATGCTATAAATATAAAAATAATAAGACAGCTTCGACTGCAATTAATTCCCCATTTTATGGGATCCACAATATTAGTATATTAATAAGGTAAATAGTAATAAAAATTATTTACAAGTTATCTTCTTTTTACTTTTTAGCTTTTCTTTATTAAACTACCTTACTGCTTTTAATAAAAAACTAAATATTAAATGACTATTTCATTTAAACACATTACATCAATGGCCACAGTAGTTGTCAAAAAGCTTGGTCTCACAAGCATCCATTTACAGTCCAGCTGCTAAAACGCCAAACCTCCCACTTTGTCTGCTCTTTTATCTTAAAAGTGTCTAGACTAGTATCTGCTGCGTGCAGATTGCATACATTTTTCTTTCATCATTGCATACGTTTGCTTTTTTCATAAAAACCCCTGATAGACACTGCCACTCCTAAAGCCTTAAACACACCTTCCAACGTTTTTGATAAATTTATTTTATAAAATATAAGCATTTTATTGTGTTAGTGATACTCTGAATAAATAAATTATTATTACTGTTTTGTTTTATTTATTTTATCATTTAATATAGGAAGCAGCTAAGGAAGTTATATCAGATGAAATAAATCGATTTATCTTTAGGCATCTTTAAAAAATAGTAAAATTGCATAATAAGGTATATTGAACCATCCCTTGTAGTGAGATATTTTATCAGGATATTTCAATTCAACTGTAAAGAGTTCTCCTGCAAATATAACAAAACATAACAGGTTTGTTTGTTATTCGGAAATAGTGTACACTATTTTGCATTTTTTTTACGTACCTAAGCGCTCTAATTGAAGGTGTATTTTAGGACTAAGTGTGTACAAAAAGTGTAAAATAGTGTAAACTATTTGTAAATAACAAGCACTTAATAAATAAGTATTAATCTGCATCATAAAGGCGAAAATGATAATTTTTAATAAAATATTACATCAAGCTTTCACAATTCATGCCAATATATGAACAACAAGAAAAAAATACTGATAAATTTAGTTACTGTATTCTAACAACAAATTTTTTAAGATATTAAAATTTTAAAACTCCCATCCCTCAGTACGGTCCTGTCCTGACTAAAATTCTTATATCAGCCAACTTAAATGTGAAAAACAAAATTTACTAATATGTAGGGATATTTGCATTGCCAAACTAAAAAGGTTAGCTTGGACAAACTATACAAACTAATGGGTGAAAACAAAATTAAATGTCAGATATTTGAGCTATTTGTGGCTCTCTTAAATATAGAGAAACCTTTACTTCACTTTTAAAATGCCCTACCAGAATATATAATAAGGTTTCCTCATAGATGTCCAAACCATAAAATATTTTTTTCTACAAACGTGTTAAAAATTCAATTTTTTACACTATCTACCTAGATGCCTTAATAATGTTACTTAAAAGTAACATTTTAAAGCACTACTTAAAAGTGAAATGTCAAATTTTGAAAGGTAACGTCAAAGTTTATTTATTTACTAACATTTATATTATTTGTACAATTCAAACAACTTGAAAAACAAATTACTTTCAGAGTTCTAGCATTCTTCGTAGTTAAGGTGGATTGGAATAGACAAAACCGCATTCTCACCAGCATCAACAACTATTGTTAGAATTCATTAATAAATGCTAACTTCAATCATTTTTATATACAATGCTATGTAAAACTATTGGCCGAGTGATGATCGCGTTCTTAAATTTAGCAATGGACTTAGCAATTATTAAAAGTTAACAACGGTTTAGAATGTTTAACAAAACGTCATTGTCAGTGTTATTCAATGATTTTTGTAGACAACCTGTCAAAAGCTGATATTTTGTTAAACATTCTAAACCGTTGTTAACTTTTAACAATTGCCAAGTCCATTGCTAAATTTAAGAACGCGATCATCACTCGGCCGTAAATCTTCCAATTTTTAAATAATTTAATTTTTAACTGCATTATTGCGTTTAAAAAAAATATTGTGTGATATTTGAGTTAAAAGTCGTTTTAAGGCGCTCATGTGAGTTGCAGAATGAGCGGAGCGAAGCACATTCGTGCCTTATAATTGTACTTTTAACACTTATATCATAAATAACTATTAAATGCGTTTTCTTCTGTTCAAACTCATATTAATCAGTTCGTAAAACACCCAGTTTAAGAGAATAAAAACATATTTATGTGGTTCAAAAAACATCAACAAGGAAAATTGATCACACAAAAATGACCTCTTTAATAATACGTATACTTCTACGGGAACACACAGAAGAGAGCTTCGTCAGACCGATGAAGCTCAGTTTACCAGTTACAAGGATATATCTTCTTCCTTTAGGTTTTACTCCTTCGCATCTCACTTGGGACATATTAAAATCATATAATGAAGTTTTATTCACTTTTGTTTTTAAAGTTTCAGCAGTATAAGACACTTCTTCCATTACTTTTACCTCTTTTAGAGTCTTAACGACTGAAGTCCAATCTTTTTGCAGTTCTGTGAAGACTGGAAGCTACCCTTTATAGTTTTTTGCTTTTGGTGTAAGTTTTGAAACTCTTTTTACGTTGATGTAAGACAGAAAACTTGTGGGTTTGTTCAGACCTGAAAATAAACCCACATATATTATGTACATAATAATTATTATACGTTACTTTCGCAGATGGGCTAAAAATAATTGCCAATAATTATCTAGCTACGAATTTTTTATTAAATTTACATACATAAACAAAAAAAACCTTTTTAACCATGTAGGCACTAACTATTTTTTTTTAAAGTGGTAACACTTTGTTTAAAAAAAATACACAAGAACAAATAATTTGGTGGACAATTTCCAAAAATGATTACAAAAACCAGTAGCATTTTACATTTTTTTGTCACCTTATATGGTATTTATTTAAAACGTGATAATGCCAAAAGCAAGGTCGTTTTATTAAATGACAAATTATTAATAAAACAGTTACAGCAAAAGTTAGATTTACACTTGACAGGCGGTCGTAATTTCATATTTTCTAGTCACTCTAAATGTCTTACTTAATATCTGAATAAATCAAAAGCAAGACCTTTTTATGGAGCACCCTTTCTCAAAAATCAATAATAATTTTTTCCCTCTGTTTTAAACTTGTTGGCTCACACTGTATTATACCAAAATGGTTGTTCTTAAAATTATAAACCTGCAATGGTTTATTAAAGAAAAACTTACTTGAATTTTTGCTGGGGTACACATCGTGTTTTGAGGCTGTATTTTTCGTTCTGGTGTAACCTGTGTAGACAACGAAGAAAGTGGTTAAACACATCTTTATAACTCTGTTGGGAAGTTGGGGGCATCGCATTGTTAATCTGTTATAATCTGTTTTATAATAATGTGATGCAAACATCAGAGGGTAAATTACAATTAGGTATTAAAATTCTAGGAATTAATTAAACCCACCTTTTTTCCTGCAAAAAGTACTAAGAAACAGGAATTGCATACTATTTTAAGGTAGATTTATTTTTGATTCCACCAACATACCGAGCTTCTG
>JAHBCN010003255.1:77538-106049 GCA_019359885.1 Listronotus oregonensis | reverse complement strand
ATGGCCCCCGGGGTTATAAACCAATTAGCGCCCTAGGCAAGGCCGCCGGCCACCCCTGACCCCCCTGGGTTTTTAAAAATTACCTAAAATAAAACAATGCCCGTCTTAATCCTTAAATTTTACAATATCGTCTAGGAATTTAAATGAGTATGATTACACAGGTCCATAAAAAAAAGTAGTGGGTGCTGGGTGTCGGACTAAGATTTTCTGGCGTAGTTTTTTCCGCTGAACATAATCTGAAGTTAAAATTGGGAGGTCAAACAGCAAAAAAAATCTGCTACGACTATATAAACTATAGGAGATACAAAAAAATTCATAGAACAAAAAGGAAAGCCTTTTAAGTTATCTATGAAAACATTTTATAAACATTTTTGATAAGATAAATTATAAAGGAGATATAAACGAAAATGTAATTTTGACAATAAATTTCAGTCCAAAAAAGAAAAAAAAAATTAAAAGTATTTTATATATAATATATATATATATATATATATATATATATATATATATATATATATATATATATATATATATATATATATATATATATATATTATATATATATATATATATATATATATAACAAACCATTTATTTCATTTATTTGAATCCCAAAGCACTCAAAATTTGCAGAAAAAAATCCAAAAATAAAAAAAATATAATTTTTAATTTTCTTTGAAAAAATCCTGATAATTCGGTTTTATGATTCTAAGTCAAAAAATATTGCTTTTAGACAAAAAAGGTTGAATAGCTTAACCTTTTCGCGACGACTTTTTTCAAAATTTTTTGGTCCGTAAAATACTATTGGGATATATGTATCCCAGACATATGCTTTAAAAACACCGTTGGCGTGTTAGGCTATTAATTTTACATATTAATATGTCCCATTCGTATTTTATGCTTAATAGATGGTGTTCGCATAAGAGCCTGGGGAATGAAGTAATCAAACTTACAATTTTAAGATAGTAATTTAAACTATTGGTTAGTAAACTTTATTTTAGTATACCCAAGAAGCCAGAAAAAGCAAGCAAAACCTACTACGTAGACGATTGTCTTAAAGGTACTTTCTTGAAGGCAAGATCGGTGAAGAGTCCTTTTTAATGCATAGATGGGAGTATGACAAAGTTCAAGGAAAGATCCAGTCTTAAGCGATATCAACCCATAAAGCCCATCAAGCATGGTATAAAAATTTGGGAGCGTTGCGACTCTTTAACTGTCTACGTCTACGACTTTGTTATATATAGTGGAAGAGAAGAAGGTGATTTTAAAGGAACCTTAGGAGAAAGATTTTTAAAGAGATTGACAAGTACAGTTAGAAGAAAAGAAGTTTCATTCTGCTTTGATAGGTTTTTTACGTCAGTAAGTTTGATGGACACTTTACCGTTTGCTGCTGTTGGAACTTGCATTTGCACAAGGAAAAATAAGCCAACATTTCCAAGGAAAATCGTACTCGTGAAGAAACTGAAAGTGCATGTAATGGAAATGGTACACTTGCATGCTTATAAATGGACACGAAAGTCCTCGTACTCAGTAACTGCTATAAGAATATATAGACTGAAGCAAATCGTAAGCAGAAAGACGGCAGGAAAGTTAGTATCCCATGCTCCAAAGCCATAAGATTTCTATAACATACATATGGGAGGGGTAGATCGGTTAGACAAGTTAACTGGTCTCTATAATATAGATCGAAAGTCCCTAATATGGTGAAAAAAGTATTTTACAAGCTGTTATAAGCTGCTGCCGTAGCGTGGATTATTTATAGAGTCACGCCAACGTTCCAACATTCTTTTCTTGGCGTTTTTTTGTTGACCTAGCAGAAAATTTGGTCGTTTTAGGGCGCCAGAATGCAAAATTAGTAAGAAAGAGAGCACACAGTCAATCAACAAGCGCTACCCGAACACTTTTAAATGTTGAAGATCATCTACGAAAACCAGAAATAGATGTCGACGATGTACGGAAAAAAAAATTAAACTATTTGTAGCGCCTGCGCAATACCTTTATGTGCAAGCTGTTTCACACCATACCATACATAATCATTGTTTTTATTTTCCCTGCGTTTTCTTACAAATAATAGAAAAAGTAAGTTTAAGTTTATGTCTAGTTTTTCAAGAACGTTGTACTACTGGTATACATATTATGTCCCAGAGAAAAATACTATTGGGACATATGTGTCCCGGCCTATTTTTTTTATATAAATATTTTGGCATTATTTTCTTAAGGCTTAAGTCATTTGTTATCACTAAAATAAATGTTTTTATTTTAATTAAGGTTTTTTCTCTAAAGAAAAAAAGTCGGCTTTTTTAAATACATTTTTTATTGGGACAAAAAATATAGCCCATTAGTCTCGAAAGGGTTAAATTAAAGGTCTTATAAAAATACATAGTTTATGTCATATGAACTTTATGTGTTTTTAAGATATTGACGTTTTAATTAAAAAAAATCTTTAATATCTGATATTACGCCTTTTTTCGATTATTTGCTGTTTGACCCCCAATTTTGACTTCAAATTCGTGTTCAACAAAAAAATCCTAGTCCGACACTCAGCCCACACATTTTTTCTGGGCCTGTGTTATTAGTTAGAAATTAAAGTTGTAGTATATTTATTTGTGTTTTTAATTTAATTAATTCTAGATTAGTAAATTGACTTAAACTTTTTGACACCCCTACATTTTTTTCTGGCGGCCCTGCTCACATGCTTAAAATTTATATGATTTAATAAATCTTCTGGACATAGATATAATTATGAATGGAAGTTTTAGGTAGTTAATGAATCTTTTAATTTTGTAAGGTCTTCTAAGAAAAAACTGTTTTATGTCTCAGGCGTTGTTGCAGTCGGTAATTTTCATTACCAACGTCATAAATTGCAACAATTATTAACTGCGAAAAAAAATTGCCGAATATTAGATTAACCAACTCTATAAAATCTAATTTTTTTGAATAACTAAATATTTTAAAATAAAAACTCCGACAGTTAATTACAGGCCCCCAAAAAAAATAAGTGGTGTGTACTGGGTGTCGGCTAGGATTTTTGGAGTATTTTTTTTCCGCTGAACACGAATCTGAAGTCAACATTGAGAGTCGAACCCCAAATAATTGAGAAAAGACCTAATTTCAGATATTTACGATTATTTTTTTACTTTAAAACGTCAATATCTTTAAAACTATACACGAAACATTATGTGACATAAACAGAGCTGTCGCAATTACTTTTAAAAAGTAATTCAATTACAATTACCAAGTTGTAGTAAATTACAATTACCAATTAATAGCATGTTTGTTAAAAGTAATTTAATTATCAATTAAAACCAAAAGCAATTGAATATTTTAGCAATATTTATTTAAATTACCACATATATTAAACTCGATACACTAAACAAACAAAATATTTATACTAATATGCATCATACGCACGCGTCACATTATTCAGACTGCTTTCTCGGCAATTCAACATTAAATGACTCTAAAATAATATATTTTTTTTGATTTTACCCTAAACATCAACAGATTTTTCTACAAAAAGAAAGTATGAAAAGGGTGGCGGTAAGCATCAATCGAAAATACTAAATCGGCGCAGAGGCGGCTTTCGCCGGATTCAAAGCGACCCGCCGTGTTTCAAGATGCTCTTTCTGGCTGGCAAAAATTCCGGCAGTTTTTCCATAAAGAAAGGTAATTGAATTTTTTGAAGTAATTAAATTAATTTCTAAGTAATTCAATTACTTTATAAGTAATCGAATTATTTTCTAAGTAATTAAATTACTTGGGATTCATTAAAAATTAATTACCAGTTACGATTACATTATCCTATTAATTGATAATCCAAATACAATTACCTTTTTCCGGAAGTAATTGAAATAAAGTAATCCTATTTCTGGAAGTAATTAAATACGATTTTTCAAGTATTTTAATTCAATTACCGACAGCTCTGGACATAAACAAGGTCTTTTTAAAAAACCCTTAATTTAAGTAATATAACCTTTTTATCTAAATACAATATTTTTCGAGTTATACCTAATCAAAGAAACAAATTTTTAGGATTTTTTCATGGACCTCTGGAAAAAGTTTGAATTTTTTTAAAATTATTTTTGGGTTTTTTTTGCAAATTTGAGATGATTTGGGATTTAAATGAATAAAATAAATGATTTATTATTAAAAAAAAACTCAAAAATCACGTTAATAAAAAACAATTCGCCCTATTTTAGACTGAAACTTTTTGTCAAAATTACATTTTCTTTTTTTTTTATTTATTTGATCAAAAATGTTTATATAACTTTTTATGGACAATTTTTAAAGCACTCTTTTTTATTTGATGAAATTTTTTGTATCTCTTAAAGTTTATATAGTCGAAGTCCAAACATTCCGTGGTAGCAGGTTTCTGCCGGTAAATGTACCGTGTCGATTTTTTGGGGTTTTCTCGAATTTTTGCTGTTTGAGCCACAATTTTGACTTCGGATTCGTGCTCAGCGGAAAAAAATACGCCAGAAAATTCTAGTCCGATACCCAGCACACACCTCGTTTTTTTTTGTGGACCTGTGTTATTAAAGTTGAACTACGTATAGTCGCAGTAATAATATCGCAATTTGCGGCAGTGGTACCTTAAGAAATGTACTGCAGTGGCTTTTTGATTTAAAGCGAATTTTTCTAATAATGCCCTTTTTTAACATTTTTTAACTTTTCTTAAATGATACTACTTTAAATACTTTAACCAAGATCCCCTTCACAGGTGAGATTTAGCGGATTTTTTTGGATAACTTTACTAGACCTTCATGTCATCTTCGTTTCTCATATATCTTATAAAGCGTTGTCTTGTCTTACAAAGACATATTTTAACTTTAATTGAAATACATTATTGCCTTTGTATCTTATTTTTGGATTTACGCTCATCTATTTTATTATGCCGCCTGCCGTCCCGGCGCTATACATTCGCGGACTTTCCTACTGTAAAGCTCTTTCTTTCCTGCTAATACTACAACAATCCACCAGCAGGAGTGCATTCTCGGTTAGTCACCGCTATACTTCGCAGGCGATTGCTGCGCCGTCTATTTCGGCGACCAGAAAACCGCGTGCGGCGCGAATTTTGTCACTTGGATATATATCTGGTCAGACTGCGGGCCTTAGCAGAATCATTGACTCGATTTTTTGCGGTTTTTTTGAAGTTGCAAAGTGCATTGTCCTGCGTATTCGTGTCCTGCCATCGTTATAAGTTCTTGTGCGGTAACTGATTATTGTTTTCGGTTACTTTGATATAAATCAGTTTGATTTAAAAGCCTTAAAATTAGTATTTTTGCTACTTTATTATTAGAAGTAATTTTTAAATATTTTCAAAAAAAGTGCTTAAGTGAAATTAAGAGTCATATCCGGTTAAGGAATTTTAAACCGTGTCAAAAAGGTTGGTATGACTAATTTATCTTTTTTGTAAAATTTAATTTTTATTTACAAGTTTAACTCGAGGCATTGCAAATCTGATTTTACTTTCAATTTGGTTTCAAGGTAAAAATCTTGGTAAAAACTTATTGCTTAAAGTCATGGATGGTGCGCAATACGTTTTCAGGGATGTGTGAACATTTATACGATTTATATATTTATACAGTTAACATTAAGTTTTCTTTTTATTGTAATCCCAAAGTAACAATATATGTCATTTAAAATAAAAATATAAAAACAAGCAAGTGGCTAGTTGGTTAATATGTTCTATAGTTTTCTGGCGGATTTATGATACGAATTTATTTTCATTGGGATACTCGCCTTTCTACTTTTTGGAAAATGGGACCTGTTCGATCTAGGTCCAGGGTATAACGAACTGACCCTGTTCAACCCTATTGGACCCTATGAACTTGCAGATCGCCTGCAACAAAAAAGAAGAAAACTCCCAAAAAAAACAACAAATCAGAAATATTAATCTATGTTTCGGTGGCAAAAATTTTGCATACGGCGGTATTTTGGGGCGCTGATTACGAATCTAAAATTAGTTGTTTTTCCGGCAACCTCTGGTTTTTAAGTTATGAGGCCCCCAAGTGAACTAACCTTTAAAATACCCCTTCTTGAAACTGATTACCAACAAATGGGAACATACACTGATTAGGCACTTATATATTAAACAAATACACTAAAATTTACAAAAGTTTATTGTCTATTTTAAGTAAAAATTATATCAAATGAATCCACTTTTCTGTACGTTGTAAGAAAATATATGATGTATAACTGGTTGCCTGATTCATAAGTAAGTTGTAAAGAAATCAAAAACTGGATTATTTTGAGGTGTTTTTTACTAAAAATAGGCAATAAACTTTTGTGAATTTTAGTGTATTCGTTTAATATATAAGTGACCAATCAGTGTATGTTCCATTTTGATGGTAATCAGTTTCAAGAAGGAAGAATTTTGGAAAAATGTCCATTTTGAGGTTAGTCCACTTAGAGGCCTTATAACTCAAAAACCAGAGGTTGCCGGAAAAAACTGATTTTAGATTCGTGATCAGCGCCAAAAAAAAACCCGTATGCAAAAATTCATGAAAATCCTCGTGGTTGTCCGTAAAGTAACATTTTACCAAATATAATTAATATTATTAATTTTTTTAAGGTGATATTAAAACAAAATATTAATGTTGCATATTGCATCATTAAGTTTTGCCGCCCTATTTAACTAAGGAATCATGGTTTTTCATTTGAAATGCGTTAAAATTAAACTAGAGGGACTTTCGGCAACGCACGGTGGGAATTTTGTGAGATCTTTGGGTCAAAATTTATGACGCAACCCATTTTTTATCACAGACTATATTTGTTTTTAATAATCCTAAGGGATTGTACTCTCAGAATGTACTTTTTAAAAATTTAAAACTCTCTTTTAAACATAACCTAAAAACAGTTTTTGCGTTTAAAATTATGAAAGGATACAAAAGTCATTTTGTGCCTTAGCAGGTATTTTGACTATTTCTTTTATATCTGTTATTGTCGCGTTGTTCTGTAAATAATACATATAATTATTGACTTTGTTTAAAAAAAAATTACGTTAGCTTAACTGTCTTTTGATGTAATTTTGTTATGACTCATTTTTTCATAATTAGAAAAACAACTTCTTTGTATCTCTTTCTTCTTAAAAAAATACTTTGTAATTTTTTTCTTTAAAAAAAAACGGTTTTCAGGTTATGTTAAGAAGAGTAATATCAAATTTGTATCAGTATATTCTGAAAGTACAATCTATGAAAAATGAGCAGCGCCTGGAGTTTTGTGCCAAAAATACCCAAAATTGGTACTGTGCGACATCACTTGCTGGAACCGATAAAGGGTAACTGCAGCCAATAAGTCAACGATAGAGCTTGGTACCGACCATACCTAACTGTTTATCATTTACACTCTCGAATAAAGCAATCTTGGTACGACAAATCTGTAACATCCTGTATGTAGTATTCTTGACTAGACTTAATACTACTTTAATTTGAATTTTAACAGGAAATTTTAACCGTATGATTAGATTCTGTAATATAACATAGGTGTGTATCAACTTTTCAGTTAATCATTTGACTAATGTATTCCTAGAAGCATTTATGAGTATTGTGCTTACCTAATTACTTGGGAAACGTTTATGCAGAATAATCGTGAGTAAAACTGATTGCAGAGAAAAACCATCAATTTAAAAACGGTAGTAGATGATTCTTAAATAGTCCTATTAATCCATATTAAAAGAAAGCGTTGCATAATACAAAAAAGGATTTTGTAACTTCCAGCAGAAGAGTAATTGAACTTAATTGACATTAAAAAATATTATAGACCCGCATATAACATCAATCAATTTAATTAAATAAGCATATGTGTATAAGTTTTGAGCTTGTTTCTGTGTTATAGACATTATCTGTTTATGTATTAATAAATAATTTATACCGAATAGACAATTTGATTAAAACCTTTTAGGGTATATAATAAAAATTTACTGATTTATACAGATGAAATTAAAAAGGACACACTAAATTTCAAATTAATCGTAATAATTAATATTGTGCCTTTACAATAATTGAATTCTTATTTTTTTTTAATGTCAGCCATTAAAAACATAATATTAATGATATAAAATGTTTGATTTGTAACAAAAATCATTATTCTTATAAAAGCAACGTTTGAATCCTTTACTGTATTAATGTATACATATGAAAATTAAATCTAAATTGTTACAATTTACAATATATTACTTCATCCTTCTTCTTCTTCTTCTTTCTCTTCTTCTTCTTCTTTCTTCTTCCTGGGAGCCGTCTTGATTAACTACCGGAAGCAACGCAGCCTCTTAGGTTTTTTGTGCCTAATCTCCCATAATCTTTTATACCAATCCTCCCATTAGTCTTGTTCCTTCTACAAGTCTGTATAACCCCGAGACTGGTTGGTTGATGTATTCCTGTGGGCTCATTTTCGGTTGCCCAAATAATGCCCGTCTTTTGTAATGCAACGCTTCACATTCGCACAGTATATTATTATGGTAGGCTGTTTCTTCCACCTCGTCGCACATTCTGGGTCCCCATTGTATGAGCCTATCTTGTGTAGGTGTCCTTTTGGGTTATCGTGCCCTGCTAGCAACCCTACTGTTTTGCGAAGTCTTTTCCTACTTTGTCTGAGTAGTTCTTCCTTCGTTCTTTGGGATGATTATGAAGTTTTTCCATGTCTTATTCTACTGAGGTTTTCCCAGTTTTCCTCGTCTTTGTTTCCGATCCATTTTCTGGTTTGCCCTCGTGCTGTGTTTTGGTCACTCCAAGGGCAGCTTCTGGTCCAAAGTATGGTGTGGATGATCCATGTCTCGCTAGCTCATCCACTTCTAACAGCAAAAAAAAATGTTTCCTAGCAACGATGCTTTATCAAAACTGTTTAAAGGCTGTGATCTGTTGATTGAGGTTTAGATTACAGCATTTATTTTTCATAAGATAAAATAAAAATATTTTATAAATTGGTTTAAAAGTTAGTATTTTCTACTTATTTTTTTAACAAGTTCATAAACTACACATACGCACTATTTTGGGGCATGCTGAAATATCACTTAATCAAATAGTTAATTATACTAAAATTTTCAAAACTCATTTAAAAGCTACATGTTCGGTAAAACCAACAACCTCATTAGTACCGTTCTTTATAATTACTAAAATCTATATTATAAATCTGACCCTGAAGATATTGGTTTTTACAGTCTAAAAAATAAATTAAAATGAAACCTACCGGAAAAATTAGCCCAACACGATTTAAAATATTTGCTCAATTACTACAAAAGCTAATTGAAAAAAAAAATGTAAAATAAATATTAAATATTAGTTTCATTATTGCTAAATATTGCTATAGGTGATTCCGGGTAATTTGAATTATTTGCAAAGCAAAATGTAAATATCATGTCCAGTGCTGTGTTTTGGGTATTTAGTCTAAACACCTTTAAATGTTGTAGTTTTCTTTGACTTTTAGCAAAGAAAACTCTTTCAGGCCGACTTAAAATATAAGAAAGTGCTTTTATATTGTTAAATAAATAAAACTGTATAGCATTTGTATCAGTAAATTCAAATAATACTTAATTTTCTTTGTCTAATGCTAAGGTAACTTTCAAAACCTTTGTAACTATCACAGCAAGTTATTCAGTCATTTGAAGCATTGTGGCATAAATTTAAATTCAAAATTTTTTTAAGCAAAATTAAATCATCTTAATTTTAATTATTCTTTAATTTGCATCTTTAAATTTCTTTTAAGCAAAATTTAAATAATTTTTAATTTTAAGTTTTGTTTATTTTACATCTTTAATTTTAACTCATGTTTTGCAAACCGACTAATCACCGAAACGTAGATAAGGTTTTTTTAAATAGTTTTTGAGTTTCTTTCTTGGTTAATCCGCAAGTTGGTAAGAGTCATTTGACTCTGTGCACTCTGTGGGTCCTTTATGGGACCTGATAGGATATAGATATGTATTTCTTGGCCATTCGGTTACACAGATATCGATTGCATAGATTTCTGCTTGGAAGATGGTGAGAGATTTTTCTAGGGGCTTTCCCACTCTACATTTGAGTCCGTACACTTCTGCCCCAACTCCTTCTTTCATCTTGCATCCATCCGTGTACTAGATCAGCAAGCCTCGTTCCAATTGTGAAATATCTTCTCTTATATTATGGTGGTTGTAAATTGCCACTTGAAAAAAACGTTGAAAATCACGCGCCACTAAGATTGTGTTCGTGAATTTGGTCAGACCTTTTGAATATTTTCCAATATTCTGAGGTGACCAGTCAGGTTTTCCGACTTCAGTTTATTTGTCTCTATTCCTCTGGAGGTATTTATGTTCATGATTCTATTTATTAATTCTTCTGAGAAGCTGCTGCACCAAGCCATTTTTCTAATGATATTATTAAAATTTAAAAAATTTAAATTATCTGACTACAAAGTAAACCGGTATTGTCAAAGATGTTCTTTTTTTTTGGTAAATAAAAACATTGATAAAATAAAAAAAAAGCTAACAGTTTAATTTCCAGTCTACTTTGATAGAAAGCTCCATATATGCTTGCCTCGACAAAAATATCTTAAAAATGCAGCTTTAGGGGCAAGATTGTCAAAATAATGCTAAAATAAAAGTTATGCATAATAAAATTTCCCTAAAATATTAAATAAATTGAAAACGTAATTCTTAAAACCTTTTGTTTAATCATAAAGTAAAAAGATATAGTTTAAAATAAGTAGAGCGTGCGAGCGCATTGTGTAAGAAGCAGATAAATCTTTAAATAACAGTTTTAATTTTGCTTTCGATGCTTATTGTGCACTGTGACGTCCATAGTAGTTAGATTAATATACATTTTTATTGGTATAGCTACGTTCGAAAAAGTCACCGCTAACCATGGGTCGAGCACTAAATCCAATCTAAAATGTAATATTTAACAAGATGAAATTTTTCTGCTTTGACAAAAAAACATTGCTTTCTGAGAAATCCTTGTCATGCGTTCACACCATTACGATGAATTACCAAGATCAAAATAAACAAAACACGCAATGTTGCCTGTTTAGAAGATGAGGGTTTTATGTATCATGTTCATTTTGAATCTTGGGGTCGAGCACCTTATTAAGGCCACCACGCGCACTTGAGTGCGTTATTTGCAAAAATTTAAAAGTCACTTTATTGCGATTTTAATTAAACATTTTAATTAACATCTCTAAAATATAGAAATGTAGATCCCTGCATCGTACTATACATATTTATATAGATCTATAGAAATTAAGAAATATGCAAATACTTTATTTTCACAAAGTATGCTAACATTAATTTAGAATGTTTATTTATGGAATTATGTTCTAAAATTTTTATTTTAAGAACATGTTTGGAAATATTTTAATGTTTTGTAAATTTTACACTGTCTCAAGTTTTGTAATTATTTAATTCCTTACGAAACAACTCTATTCAAAACATTTTTTTAACATTTTAAAATATCTTGATATGATTTACATTTCTATTTAAGTTGTTTATTTTGTTATCCCAAAAGTTTACTTTTAGTTTAATCAAAAGTAAGAATGTTATACTTTTATTAAAAAAAAAAATTAAATAATAATAAAAATTACATTGACCAATTTAAAAGCCGTTTTACCAGTTTCAGTAAGTTTTTCACAAGTTGTGCAATTTGTTGCTTTTGCTACAAAATAAGCAACTTTTAACTTCTTCTATTGAGAGACAAATCTTATAAATTTTGTTTTACCCGAGAATTTCGTCCGCGATTACACCAAAGTCTTCCAGTAAGTTTTTCACAAGTTGCGGCAATTTGTTGCTTTTTCTACAAAATACAGCAACTTTTTCTGTCTTCCACTTATGGAGTGACAAATCTTCCACTTAATTTTAGTTTCCCGCGAAGTGTCGGTAAAGATGAAAGAAAGTTGACAACTAAAAGTGGAAGATTTGTTGCTGCGCGCTTTGGGCAAGCAACTTGTAGAAAACTAGTGGAGAACTACTACCTAAACCTTTCGCGCCAATTCTATGGCAACAAGTTTTCCACTTGTTTCTCTAAATTTAAGAAAAGCAACTTTTAGTTTTTCTACAAAAAATCTTCCATTTGTTGCTCTAATTTGAGAAGTGCCACTTTTAGTTGACAACTTTTAATTTTCTACAAACAATTTTTTGTCAACTTTTAGTTGTCAACTTTGGTGTAAACGAGCCTTTTTAAAATATCAAAAAAAATTGACAACTAGAAGTGGAAGATTTGTTGCTGCACGCTTTGCATAAGCAACTTGTAGAAAACTAGTGTAGAACTGGAGAACTACTGCCTAAACCTTTCGCTATGTTTGGAACAAGTTTTCACTTGTTTCTCTGATGTAACAATTGTTTTTACAAATCTTCCATTGTTGCTCTAATTTAAGAAAAGCAACTTTTAGTTGACAACTTTTAGTTTTCTACAAACAATTTGTTGTCAACTTTTAGTTGTCAACTTTGGTGTAAACGCGCCTTAAGCTTTTTTAGTAACAGAGTCTACAATTAATTCATGTTTTACGTAATCTGTAGGCCTTAATAACAAATCATAATTATAGAATTCAGCGTCTCTTAAAAACTCCGCATCATATAAGATTTTTTTAAAGGCAGGGGGGAACGGCTAAATTTTTGTTTTCTTTTGTATCTTTTCTTCTCAAAATTTTAAGTCGATCAGAGCGAAACTCCCGAAGTTATTGACTAATTAGTCTCCTCTCTTAAAAAAATTCTTCCCTTATCAACGACTGTCGCATCAACAGTGCCGAGATACAAGCTCAGCAGCTGAGCAAAGAAACCAAAATAAGGCAAAGACTTAAAAAAAGGCGGCTAAATACATGAAAGTTGCTGCAGGAAGTCTATGGAGCTGAAATAGATGATCCAATGTAATTTTTTTTTTTTTTTTAGTTTTTAAAACTTTGAACGTTTATCTGAAACTAATTTTTAAAACACCGTGATCACTGTCATTTAAAAACTACATAACAGATTAATTTCAAACTGGTACACATTTTCTCCATGTAACATACCTTCCCCCTCGTTTCGTTTTGGATTTTTTTACTTTAAAAGGGTTTTTACCCCTAAAGTGGCGGAGTTTTGTTAAAAATTTGCAGTGTTCACTTTGAATGACCACAAAAATTTTAAAATGAAAAAAAAATAGAAAACGTTGGAGAGAGATACAGCGATCACCGCAAAACGTCTATTTTTCAAAGTCGCCCTGGGAAAAGCTCTGCCACCGGTTTGTTTATTAATATTTTTACAAAAAAAAAATAAGAGAATGTTGTTAAAACCATACTTATTAATGTACAGAAGGTTTAAATACATTTGCTCAGCCTTATTGCTAAAAAAAGTATTTTTTCACGATTTAGCTTTTATCCACCAACCCCTTAATAATTACATTTTTGGGAAAGTTGACATGTTCCCTATGATGGCATTTTTTAAGAGACTCTGTAGAATTATTAGTAAAAATAAAAACTGGAAAGAAATTGGTTTTACATAATTATAAATACAAACCTTTTAATTATTTAATAAAAATGTTTACTTGGCAATACAATTAAAAAACCTTTTTTAATTTAATGCGGTATTTCCTTGCTTTTTAAAATAAACATCCTGTGAATATTTATGTTTAAAGTAAATGCACAAAACTGGTTTATTTATAATAAAAATAAAGCTCGAAAAAAAAAGAAAGTTAAAATAATTCCATTACTAAACGATGCGTTCGCTAAAGTTCTTTTGCAATTCTAACAGGTATAATAATTGTTAAAAAATAACGATGACTTCTGTTTTAAGAAACTTGTATTCCGCATTCAAAAGAAATATCTTATGGTAGAAATTGACGCTTTCCAATAAAGATCGTCCTAGAATTTTTATGAGAATATCACCGAGACAATTTATTTATTTATTATAAATTATTCATTAAGTGCTTACTTACAATATAATAATTGTTCAATTAAGCATATCGGTTTTTTACTATTAAGAAGTTTGAATAATATTCACAAAGCTTTCTAAAAATGTTCTGATCATTCATTTTATTTATTTATTATTTGCTCCATGTTTTGTTTTCTTGAAAAAATTATATAATATAATTCTAGACTGGTGAAAATTTTAAGAGACTTACATAATAGAGTGATTAGTTGATTAGTGTATGAAAAGCCTTCTGATTCAAAGCACGTTCGCGAAAGAGTTTTGTATATCTGACAATTTTTTTGCCGTTAAGATAAAGTAATATTTCCTTACCTCTAAAATTAAACATATTTAGATTTTATTTATTCTAAATTATAAAAAAGTATCTATCATATTTTGGACCCATGCCCCACCTCTTCTCTCCTATCTTTAAGGGTAACCTAATAATATACCCTTACTTACTTACTTACTCCATGGCTTACAACCCAGGGTGGGTTTTTGCCGACTTCACAATAGTCCTCCACTGTTGTCTGTCACTCATGGCATCAAGTGGATTTTGGATGCCCATTGCCCTTAGGTCTTTGGCAACATTGTCCCTCCATCGAAGTCGTGGGCGGCCTAGAGGTCTTTTACCAACTGGTGCTTCCTCCCATACAAGCTTGACAGTGCGAGTATCCGGTAGTCTTCTCACATGTCCCGCCCACTGTAATCGTTTTGATTTTATTTCTCGGACAATGATAGGCTCTCCGTATAGGTCTTCTAGCTCCCTATTTGTACGAATTCTGTACCTTCCCGTTGTTGCGTCTACGGTTGAACCATAGATTTTTCTGAGTACTCTCCGCTCAAAGACTCAGAGGCGTTCTTCATTTTCCACGGTCAGCGTCCACGTTTCACATCCGTACATCACAACTGATCTTATATTGTATATGTTCATCTCTGTACGTCTTGATGTCTGCTTTGATTTTAATAGATTTTGAGTTGCATTTGTTTCCAGCTTGTATTCTACAGTTAACTTCTTCTGTTCCCATCAGTGTCATCTGATAGTGTTGTTCCAAAGTATTTGTAGTCATCCATTGTAATATTGTGCCCTATTCTGTCTCTGTCTCTGGTCCAGTTGTTTCTGGTGGAATACATATATTTTGTTTTTTCTTCGTTAATCTTGAGCCCCATATTTTCACCATGTTTTTCAAAGTTGCTGAATGTATTTTTAACATAAAGTCTGCTGACCGTCGCTGCAGGTTAGATTTCAGCCCTTCTCATGACATATTCAAAAGTAATATTAAAAAGCAACGGCGATAGAGCATCCCCTTGTTTAAGGCCGTTGTTGATATCAAACACCTCTGAGAAGTTTTGTCCAACTGTAACTTTGCTTTTTGAGCCTCCGATACATAGTTATGAGTTTTTTCGGAAAGCCCAGTTCTTCCATCGCTTGCCACAGTTTTACTCTCCGGACGGTGTCATAGGCTGGCCTGAAATCGACAAACAGTTAATGGAGGTCTCGGTTAAATTTCCAGCATTTCTCCATTAATGGTCGGATGGTAAATATTTGGTCTGTGGTGGAGCGGCCTCTCCTAAAACCACACTGGTATTCTCCAACGATTTCTTCCGCGTATGGTCTGAGTCTTCCTAGAAGTACATTAGCAAATATTTTGTACGGCATGTTTAGTAGCGCGATACCTCTGTAGTTAATACATTTTATTTGATCTCCTTTTTTATGTATGGGGATGATGACTTCTTCCTTCCATTCACTTGGTATTTCTTCTGAGGTCCATATGGCTTTTAACAGTTGGTGCAATTCCTTATACAGGGTATCTCCTCCACATATTAAACATTCTGCGGGGATATTATCACTTTCTGGTGCTTTGTTGTTTTTGAGTTTTAAGGTGGCTTGTTGAACCTTTCGTATGTGGGCAAGACATCCAGTATTTCAGCTATCTGCACGGTCGGTGTGTAAGTGTCGCTGTCGTTGTCGAAATTAAGAAGTTGTTTGAAGTGTTTTTCCCAGGCGTTCATGACTTTTCGGTGGTCGGTTAAGAGTTTGTCCTCTTCTGTCCTCAGAAAATTGTTCGCTCTGAGTTGGTATCCTTTTTTCACATTTGCTATTCTTCTATAGAATGCTCTTGTATTTTTGTTTTGTCTGTGTTGCTAATAATATACCCGGGACCTATAATTAAATATTAATAGATCTTAGATCGCTCAGATTTTTTGATAGGTTAATTATACTAAATCAAGGATTAGGGTCATAGCCTAAATTGAATTAGAGTACATAAAGTATAAATATTAACTTGATTTTATACACATTATTTTATTAATTAACTAATTTTACTTGCAATAAATAAAATTAGGTGATACTCAAAATGAGTTTCTGTACAATGTAAAATAAAGAAAACCTAAAAATATAAAATTTTAAAGGTGAGGAATTACTGCTTTATCCTAACGGCAGATAAAATTGTCAAATATACCTGTATCAAGTTATAAAAGTACTGTCTCTTTAATATTTTTATTTTTGTTATATTAGATAAATAAAAATATCTGTTTATAAAGTTATTTCTGTAGTTTCCGAATATGTAATCAAATTTTTATTATCTCTTAAGATGTACAAGCTTCGACAAAAACTATATATTTTTTTTAAATGTAACACCGCGCTATGTATTGTTAACCCTTAAAAAGATCTTTTAAAAAGCTTTAAAAAAATTACATTTAATATGTTTGTGTTCCACTCTTTCGGAAATGTGGGCATCCTAATCTAAAAAATAAATTTTAATTTTCATTATATCTATAGCAATAAGCCTTCCATTGTAGAAATGTAAGTATAATGAAACTGTTAAAGACATATATTTAATCTGATATTGGTGGTACAGTAATTAGGGTATTCTATTAAAAAAAATCATTCTTAATGGTTTTTATCCACAATATATAAGCAATAAATTTATATGCAGTAGCATAGATAGGTAATTTTTTAAAACATTTTTTAATATCACAAAATAGAAAATTTGCATTTTTATATTTCTTAATCAAAAAATGTTATGTACAGATTCCCATGCAACTTGAAAAACTGACTCCACCACTGTTATTCTGTATTAAACATTTTTACTAGATTATAATTTTTAAAATAAAATTTCAAATTTCGGACTAATTTTATACACAAGAGAGCTGCTTGTATGTGATATCTTCGGTTTTATTTTTTCAAAAAATAGTCGTGACCCTAAATTCAAATTTTTTCTTTTCAAAAATTTAAATAGAATCTAGTGATACGTGTCGGATCTGCAAGTGTTATTTTCATTTTTTATAGATATTTAGAAACAGTTACCCATCTCTAGTTACCCTCTTATACTCTTAATATATATATATATATATATATATATATATATATATATATATATATATATATATATATATATATATATATATATATATATATATATATATATATATATATATATATATATATATATATATATATATATATATATATATATATATATATATATATATATATATATATATATATATATATATATATATATATATATATATATATACTTATGAAAGAGTAAATGCAACGTTATGACAATTATTGTAACTATTATTTCTACATAATGAACTTTTAAATTAAGTTAACCTTTTGCAATAGGTGTGTGCGTCGCAGTAATGGCATTTAAATATATTCATCTAGTTATGTAATAAAAGTTAATTGCAGTTTGCAATAAACCAAAGAAACTACACCAAGAGGGAGGTTTATATAAAACTTAAGTTTTCTATCTTTTATCTTACTAACCGTCAAAAGGAAAATTGTATGTTACATAGCGTTGTTACCACAACTACAATAAATAAAGAAAAAAACATACATTTAGTGCCAATAGATTTACGCAATTGGAAGTGTTTTTATATTATTTTATACTTTAGGGCAGTTTCGATTTTTATTGCTGCATATTAGTAAGATGTACCTAAAAAAATAAATTATGATATCAGTTATGTTATTAAATAAAAATATTTTTTATTAGTTTACGGCATCAAATTGTTTGAAGAAGTATTATTGCCATGTGAAAAAAGTGCCACAGATCTCATTTTCAGATACCTTGTCAAAAACTTAGATCTTAGATGAATAAATTATTTACATATGGGAGAATATAAATTAATATTCGTATAATTTAATATTAAGATCAGCTTAAATAGTTATTATCGTGTCTTTCGGATGGTGGTTTGATGATCAACTTCCGATTTATATTGAGGTTAATGTAGTGTAACGCAATTATTGATAGAGAATTTTAATAATTTTGATTGATATCTTCCGTACATATTAGGATTTTTTGTACCTATTTATTAGAATACACTATTCCCATCCTAGATTTTGTTATGAGACAGCACTAATTAAATATTTAAAGTATTAGTCAAACTAAAACGACGAAGGCGGAACATTCTTAAATTAAAAAATCGGTTTCAAAAAGTCAACAAAAAGCCTCCTACGGTCTTTCACCTAAGCATTGTTCTTGTCTCTCCAGATTCCTTTCTAATCGACAAATATCAATTATTGTACATGTTAGATAGTGCCCCAGGGCTCTAACACTGTTTCTTTTTTACACCAGCGATCTTCTTTCTTTAAAAATCATTCCCATTCATAGCTTTGCTACCCTCCATTTAAATATTCTCATTCTTAAGCCAGCCTAATTTGAAGAACAAGAACTGGGTAATGCAGATATCTTTTTCACAAGGCCTTAAACTAATCTTGAATTGTAGCGCCAAAAATCTTGTCTAGTTTAATGCCCCCAAAACACATTCACGTTTGTTGTCGCGAAAAAAGTCTGCCAATGCTCATCCGTTACAGATGAGCGGCAAAATTCCGCAGAATAAAGAGTCATTCAACCTTGTTGGCGTTACATCCATAGCCTCAGCAGCTTCAAAAAAGTTTGGATTTTTCTTTCCAGCCAAAAATTATATTTCCTCCTTCTAACCTGTATTCTCTGTATGTATTCCAAATCAGACCCTCTTTAGAATATTGTTCTCATGTCTGGGAATGGCGTCTTTTACAACTCTTAATATTCTTGATGTCATTTAAAGAAGAGCTGTTCGTTTTATTAAGCATCTTACGCTTACAGGAAAGCTTCTTTCTCTTGCCCTCTGACGGGGATCTGTCGCACTGTTATAGGTATTTTCATGCCTTCTGCTTACAGTCCAACTTGAGAGTAAATAAATAAAATATTAAAATGCTTCTAGTGTCATTAGTATTCCAAAAGAACATAGACAACGTCATTGTACATAATATACAGATTAAAAAATTGTAAAAATCCTAAATTAAAAAATTTAGATACAATCCTAGATACAAAAAGTGGAACAAAAATAATTTCACAACAAACAAAAATATATGAACATGTTTACAGAAATACTAATATTTATTCGACAAACAAACCGGGCGACAAACTAGTCCATATAGGAAAAAAACAATAATCAACAATAGTACAGCAATAATAAATTTAAGAAGCGATACCAGATGAATAAGAGCCACCAGGTAGAAAAAAATATGATAGGTATTCGTCTACCGAGTAATATCATTTTTTAATTAAATAACTTTTAAGTGGTAATGCTTCTAATCCCTCTAATATCCGCTGGAAGGGGATTACTTCAAATCAGAATTTGTCTTTGAATAGAATTATTTTTGGTTGAACAAGGCACAATTAACAACAAACAGTGACGGAACCGTGAGTATATTCATCTCTCTAAATCTACCCGACAGGATTCGTTATAACTCATTTTTAACATGGTTTTGACTGCTCTTTTCTTAGTTACAAACACTCGAGAAGAATTTATGACAGACGACCTATACCAAAAAATGATGCTGTATGAAATAATGGACTGAATGCAAGCAAAGTAAAAGACTCGCAGAGTGTTAAATTTACCTGATCTCTGAGATATCGAATTACATAGATTGCTGAACATATCTTTGAAGCTATATTAGTTAATCTGTTCATTCCACTTCAAATTCGCATCCAGTAATACCCCCAAGAACCTTACACAATCTACCTGTTTAATACTTGACCCATTTATAATAATAATAGTAATATTAAGTAAGTAAAATTAAAGAAATACCGTTGGCTTTTGCCACCATAAATAAATCATAGCATTAAGCCCCATTGTGTAAGGTCCGACCTTATCAAGGGGCCATAAAGGGGACAGGGTCGGCTTGAGAATAAGATTAAATAGAATTTTTAATGAAACTTACTAATTGAATAAAGAATAATATTTTATTGGCAAAGGGTTAATAAGTACCGAAAAACCAGTTTAATAAAATTTAAGCTAGACACATAAATAAAACTAATATTAGAATAGGAGCATAATATAAAATACAAAAATTTGCTAATTTATTCTAACTTACTCTAAATTAAGTTCGGTTTCACTATCACTATCATTGTCTAAACTTATTATTGATGGCTGAACATTAGTATTCATAGACACGTAAGAATTTTCCACCTTTATAACATGCTGTATGGAGTTTTTCCAACTATCAGCAGTAATATCATTTACTACACTTTTTATTAATTCCACTACAGATGTATTTAATGTTGGGGAAGTACTATTTCTTCCAACATTCGATTTTAATTGATGCCATATATGTTCAATCGGGTTAAAAACACAATAGTACGGAGGTAGATGCAACACTGTATGTCCATTTTCCATTGCGAGTTTATCACACACATATTATTTATTTATTTTAAAATCTTTTAATACTCCTAAGAGGTCTCGCTTTGTGTAAGTCTCTTCAAAATATATATTATTATCTAACATACAATTTTTAATTTCTGCTTTAGTACTATTGGAACTAGGCAACTTGACTACTTGACGACTGTGATAACTTGCATTATCCATAATAATAACACTATTTTTAGGAATATTTTTAAAAAGCCGGTACTCAATCCAATTCTTAAACAGTTGTGCGTCAGTGTCTTGGTGGTAATTCAGAGAAGAATCTGCTATATTATATAAGCCATTTTCTGAGCCTGCATGTATTATTGTTATCCTTTTGCCTTTATTTGAGGGTACTTTGGTGTTACAATTTCTTGAGGAGTCACTCCAACCTTTTTGTGCAGTATCATGAGTGTCAAACCATGTTTCGTCAAGGTAAATTATTTGTCGATTTTTATCCCTATATTGTCTTATAGCAATTAAAAATCGATAACGCCATTCCCGTAAACGTTGAGATTCCATTATTGCTTGACGTTTATTAATTGTCTTATACTTAAAACCCATTTAAGTAAAATGTTCCTTAAGCTAAATACGCTACAAGAAATATTTGTTTCGTCTTTAATGAGTCTTTTTCTTAGGGAAACCAAAGTAGGTATTGTTTGTCCTTTATACATTTCATAAAGTTTTCTTCTTAATAGATCCAAATCACTTTCATCCACACATTTCAAGGAGCCGAAGTCACTTCGCTTTTCCCTGGAAGTTATGGGTTTTCGTATTATATCCCTAACTGTAGACAAAGGTGTTTTTGTCAAAGCACACGTCTCGGCTACAGCATCGCCAGAGCTAAAATCTCTTGATAGCAAAGACTGGTATACATTTTTGATTATTTCTTTAGCATCGGAACTTAAATGCTTTCTTGTAACAAGATGGCCCACTATCAGAATCGGCCCATGGCTGCCACATTTTTGCGCTATATATGTCACGAAAAAAATCACTTGCTTATAGCACAAATAGTAACGTAAGTTAACTCGTAAATAGCTTAATAAGAACTGAAATTAGACACTTAATTTCCTACTTATATTAGACCCTAGGAAATAACCTGCTCACCCTTTAATCACCACAAATATAGGTAAATAAATCAAATAAAACTTAGTATAGGTAATAAATCACTACGGATTTTAATGTCTAGGGATTAAAAAAACAAGTTATTAAAGATAACAGACTTAAAACCATAAAACTTTAGTTAGGACTATTATATTATATTTAGATATTTGGGCAGTGCAGGTAAATTAAATTTCAAATTCCGGCTCTGACCGCCAATATTACAGTTTTCGGGTCTGTTTATGACCCAAAAGATAATTTAGAATTTTATTGCCGTCAAAATTCAACGAAATATCTCTGCATACACTTACTTACAGTGACTTAAGCGCATTAGCCCTATATCTAACTAAACAGTTTTGTCACTATTAAGTAATAAATTATTAACAGAACACCAGTTCGCCATGTTCTGAGTAATTTCCATTGATCTGCGAGAAAGGCAAAAGGTACTCGGACCCGCTATGATACAAGAAATATCATCGGCAAACTGATATAAAGGTTTTAGGTCTCGAATATTTCACTTTGTTTGTTTTTCATCTCTAGAATGTCCAGGCTATGGAACCTGCTACCGGCACAAGTTTTTCTTTAGCCTTCGTGGACTGTCCCAAAATATAAAAAAAAACAAAAACTGTATATTTTAGATTAGTCTTTAGATATCACATATGAAACAAAAAAAAACGCCTCGCTTTTATATTTGCCATTAAGAAGTAATAAAAAATATTTAAAATTGCAACGGTAAATTTTATTAAACGTAAGAAAATTACAACTAACATTCTTACGGTTATAAGACCCTAATGCCTTTGTAACAGCACACAATAAAATACGACAATTACGTGATGAGAACTTTCTGCTTTTTCGGTTAAATTAATTTTATAATAACACTTATGGGTAAGTGCCTAATAACAATTTCACATAAAACTTGCTTTATATCACAGGTGAGTTTGTCGCTGAAATTTGGTAGTGATAAATATTCTAAACAGGATTCTCAAACAGAAATAACTCAGTAAATATAACATTTAAAAAATACTTAACACCTTAATACGTTTTTTATGAAAAATAATATAATTTTGATACGTATATAATTTTTAGATAATATAATAAATGTACAGAAAATTAAAAATATTTGTATTGCTGAAAAACGAAGGTTTATCTAAAAATATTTTTATTTTAAGTTCACGGCACATCTATAAATAAAAAATCGAAAAATTGGGGTCATGTCATGATTTCGGAATATGATATAATTTGTTATTAGAGAATCAGTCGCGTCTATAAAGAGTGGAATATGTGATTCAGCTTTAAAAACTATTTATTGAATTCCTTTTTCGAGCCAGAAAGTATTTCTCTTCTTCTAATCTTTATACTCTGTATGTATCCTAGACGAGACCCTCTTTAGAATATTGTTTTCATATCTGGGGAATGGCGTCTCCTACAACACTTAGCATTCTGGACTCCATTCAGAGAAGTGCTGTTCGTCTCATTAATGATCCCACACTTACAGAAAAGCTTCCTTCTCTTGCCCACCGACGGGCTGTAGGGGATTTGTCCCACTTTTATAGATATTTTTACAGCTTCTGCGCCGAAGAGTTTGCCAGTATTATTCCCCCTTTGGCAGCTCCCTATCGAGCAACACGTAGTGCAATTTTTTTTAATTTGGGCCAAATTTTTTCTTTTTTACCGAGGTCCAACTTGGTTAGTTTTTTTTTTAAATTAAATATTTAATTTAATAAATAATACCAATTAAATATACTTTTTAAGCCATTTTTCTTTTTTGGGAAAAATTTTTTTTTTTTTTTTTTTTTTTTTTTTTTTTTTTTTTTTTTTTTTTTTTTTTTTTTTTTTTTTTTTTTTTTTTGGAAAAATTAAAACCATTTAAATTGACTTTCAAAAGTACATATTTTTCTTAAGTCGCACGATGTTTATAAATTAATTACCCACAATTTATTTCTATCTCGATTTACATGCCTAATCAGTATAACATTCATCTAACCATATCTTACATCATTTACTTCCCTAAACATATAACTTATCTTTTCTTTACTTATTCCCGTCGAAACTGTCTGTTAAAAATAAGGAAGTGTAAATACAGAAGCTCATGCTGTAATAACATCCTAGTTCAAAATTCCATAATAAACAAGTCAATGAACCGATAATCTCCTGCCTTATAATAATATTTACCTGTTACCTACATTAAACTACAAACAGTGCTGTAATTACTAATTAGTAATTAGTTAACTCCAAAAATATGTGCCATGAGAAGTACGGAGTGGGAGCCTAAAGACATCCATCATCCATGTATCTTAATGTGCTTTATTATATATATATATATATATATATATATATATATATATATATATATATATATATATATATATATATATATATATATATATATATATCAATCACAAGGGTGATTTAAGTCGAGGCGAAAAATAAAGATCCGAATTATTTTTTAATTTGAATCAAAACCAAGAATACTTTTTTTAAAATTTCCTTCTTTTCCAACATGTTTCAACAAGTTTTGCCAATGAAAAATTTTAAATCGCATTGGGGTGTCGCCAAACTTAGGACGCTTTTAAACATTACGTCATATGAAATTAAGTTTGACCGTTGTCAAAAGTTAGAAATTTTGCATATGCTAAATAATTATTATGTTATACCCATAAACATAAACACCGTATTATTCGTTAGTGATCTCCAGTTTCTTGTGATTTTTTTAATAACAGATTGACAAATGTCTAACTTTTGACAAAGGTCAAACTTGATTTCATATGACGTAAAAGTTTGAAAGCGCCAACTAAGATTAACGACAACCACAATGCGATTAAAATTTTTTTCTTTGGCATAACTTTATAGTGAAATATATCTTGGAAACGAAAAAAAAAATTCAAAAAAAGTATTCTCGGTTTTCGATTCAGAATCAAAAAATTAATTTGCCAACTTTTAGACTCTACAAAGTTGTAGGCCCATTGCGTACATACAACCACAAAAAGTGAAAGTACAAAAGACAAGTAAATAATTTATATTTTATATTTGCACAATGGAAACTGCAACTATAAAGGTGTAAACTTTAGTCTACAAGGTTATTTATACAAAGGAGACTTGATTTCTCAAGAAATTGGCACAACAGTTACATAAAATTTAATTGTCTTACAATATATATGCACATATTAATAAATGCAATAAAAAGGAAATTTTCAATTTATGTTATAAGTTTCCCTTATTAACAATAGGTGATTTTCATATGTAGGTTGCCTTAAATAAATGATAGTGTATATATAAATAGACAGTTTTTATTTTAAAATTATATAGGAAATATAACTTTATATCTTCGGAAAGTATTTTGTATAGTCAATACAGGAATAGTTTGACTTAAAGTGGCGTCATTAACCTTTGAAGATCTTGTATTGATCTTTTACATTTTATTAGCCTTGTGCATCTTGCAATTTTTTTTACATGGGTAACTTTGGGAAGCTACAAAGAAAATGTAAACATAATCCGAAATTGTATTCTTAGAATTAAACGAATGGCCCTAGCCGCTATCATAAACCATAACATTCTTGCAGACCTGTATAATGCAATAGTCACTTCAATGTTTTCATTTAGTAATTTTCAATAGGTACATTTTTACGAGCGAAGCAAATTTCAAGTCCAACGTTCAAATGACGTCACGCGTACTTTGTTTTTCGTGCAAACACCAAATAATAAAAATTTGGTACTTAAATCCGTCTCAACTAGGGTAGTCTAACCGCGTAAAATTGCCCTGTAAACCAGGCTTTTTGGCGGACCAAATTTAACATTTGTTATCTGATTCATAGTCATTAGGCATTTTTATATAAGAAGACATCATATGTTCTGCTATGGCATTTATTCAGCTGTTGCATTTATTTTGATGAGGAAATAAAACACTTAATGGCTGTAGCAAAATATAGGAAACAAAAAGATGCAAGAAAAAAAATGGCCTACACCTGCATCCTAAATTCCTGGACAACAAAATGTGAAGTATTACATATCAAATTAGGATTGATCAAACATTTTGTAAGGAATAAATCGCAATGAGAGTGGATTTAATCAGACCTGACTGGCGAACTACTTACCATAAGTACAGAGTCTTTAAAAACCTATGAAATAGCATTATTTAAAACCATAGATAAACTATAGGTACCATATCTCTAAAAAACTTCATATTCATTAGGCATTTTTAGATAAGTAGACATCAAATGTTTTGCTATGGCCATTGTTACAACTGTTTCATTCATTTTGATAAGAAAATAAAACACTTAATGGCTGTAGCAAAATATAGGAAACAAAAAGATGCAAGAAAAAAAGTGGTCTTCACGTGCTTTCTCAATTCCTGGACAACAAAATGTGAAGTATTGCATATCAAATTAGGAATGATCCAACATTTTGTAAAAGAAATGGAATGCAATGGAAGTGGATCTAATCAGACCTGACTGACAAACTACCTACCATAACTAAAGTGTCTTTAAAAACCTATCAAATCTCTAAAAAACTTCAAATTCCTTAGGCATTTTTGTATAAGTAGACATCATATGTTCTGCCATGGCATTTGTTACAACTGTTTCATTCATTTTGATAAGGAAATAAAATACTGGAATGCTGTAGCAAAATATAGGAAACAAAAAGATGCAAGAAAAAAAAGGGCCTACACCTGCATCCTTAATTCCTGAACAACAAAATATAAAGTATTACATATCAAATTAGGATTGATCAAACATTTTGTAAAAGGAATGGATTGCAATGGGAGTGGATTTAATCAGACCTGACTGGCAAACTACTTACCATAAGTACAGTGTCTTTAAAAACCTATGAAATAACATTATTTAAAACCATAGATAAACTGTAGGTACCATATCTCTAAAAAACTTTATATTTATTAGGCATTTTTATATAAGTAGACATCATATGTTCTGCTATGGCACTTGTTACAACTGTTTCATTCATTTTGATAAGAAAATAAAACACTTAATGGCTGTAGCAAAATATAGGAAACAAAAACATGCAAGAAAAAAATTGCCTACACCTGCATCCTTAATTCCTGAACAACAAAATATGAAGTATTATATATTAAAATTTAAAATTTGGGGATCAAACTTTTTTTGTAAAAGGAATGGTTTGCAATGGGGGGGGGATTTAATCAGACCTGACTGGCAAACTACTTCCTTAATACAGTGTTTTTAAAAACCTATGAAAAAACTTTTTTTAAAAAACCATAGATAAACTTAGGTACCATATTTTTTAAAAAACTTTATATTTTAGGCATTTTTATATAAGTAGACTTTATTTGTTCGGGAGGGTTTTTTTAAAAATTAAAAAAAAACGTTTCAAAAATTTTTAAAAAAATTTAAAATTAATCCCTTTGGCAAAAATTTTTGGAAACCAAAAAACTTAAAAAAAAAAAGGTTTTAATTAGTGCAGGAATTTTTTTCTTGTAAACACTAGAAGATTTAAAAAAAGGGTCCACGATTTGGTCTGCGGAGCGATGGCGTCTCTAGAATTTTTAAAATAGTTTACCCAAATAGTAGGACATGAGACCCACAACAAATGTATATCAATTGCTATTGGCTCCAAGGAGAACACTTAAAATAATAATTTTGAAACTTGTAAAAAAAATATTTTTTTGGGTGCCTCCCGGGGAAAAACAGGACTTTTAAAAGCAAGTCCTTTATTTGTATTTTTTTTTTGTAAATTTGATTACATTTTATTGTCTGATCTAAAATTTTGCAAAAATATCTGCGTTTGTCTTAAAGTTAGAGGTATCTGAAATATTTGCATAAGAAACTTGTTGGGTAAAAAAAAATCAACTGGCTATGGTTTTTGGAAAAGCATAGATAATTCTGGGAAATTTGGGATTTGACGATAAAATGTAATTAAATTTACGAAAAAAATACAAATTGAGATTTACTTTTGAAAATCCTATTTACCCTGTTGGAGCACTCAAAAAAAGACTTTTTTTTCAAATTTCAAAATATTTTATTTATACCTTCCTTGAAGTATGGTATATACACTGCGCACCAAAATTAACGCATAATTTTAAAAATCATAATTTTAGTCGCAATGAAAAAATTTTTGGTATTTATTGTTCTTTAAGGTTGGTTTTAGAACATCTGAAATAATAAACGTTTTTTTTTTCGTAAAATGTATTGGAATAAGACAAATTGGCATCATAAAGAAATGACGAAATTAAACATTTTTAAAGTTTAAAAAAATTAAACTAATTCAAGTATTTCCTCCTCTGGCATTAATTACTGCTTGACAACGATCTCTCATACTAAGAATTACCGTTCTTATAAGTTCTTGATCAATTTGATCCCAAATTTCAACCAATGGGAAAAACAGTTGATCTAATGTGTTTGGTGGATTCGGTAGTTGTCTAGTCCCTCTCCCTACGATGTTTTAAACGTGTTCTATTGGGTTGAGGTCGGCCAAACCATAGCAGGGAAACCCCAAACCCCCTGACGATATTGCTGCACAGTTCTTGCAATGTGTGGCCTGGCATTATCTTGCATAAGCATGAAGTTCTCCCCAACCAAAAAAGGTGCAAATGGCAAGACATGATCTTCTAAAATGTCTATAATGTATCTTTGTGCTGTAAGCCCCCCTCGATCTATCCAAACTAACGCTGTACGAGCCTCCAAATTAATCCCAACCATGGTGTAGTGTGAGCCGCCACCATACTGTACAGTCCCCACAATGTTACACTGTGCGTAGCCCTTCCCCAGACCTTCTGTACACTCTGTTCCGCCTGTCATTAGAAAAAAAGAGTACCTGGATTCATCGGTAAACAATATTCTTCCCCAATCTTCATTATTCCAAATAACATGTTTACGAGCAAAATGCAATCGTTGCCTTCTATGCTCTCTGGTCAATAATGGGC